>JANZLD010000006.1:396875-406926 GCA_026413575.1 Erythroxylum carthagenense | reverse complement strand
ATTTTGTAAAATAATGGAATGAGTATATATATATATATATATATATATATATATATATATTCTAAAATAATAATAATAATAAAAGTTAAGAGAACATCATCAAAGCAACCAAAATTGACTTGCCCTCCCACCCCGGCACGAACCTGTCATGAACAAGACAATAAGCTTACGGAACTAATGTCGCAATACGACAGCGGACAGCGACATTTATCCTTATCTTAACATCCGTTTTAGGGCACGCATTAAATTGAATCCTGCCATTCTCAGTCATCACATTATCATCTGGCTGCTTCGTATGTCCTAATTTAGCTCGATTTTACAAATCATAATTTGGACAAAATGGGTATTTTAAATTTTTGTTATTATATATTTTTAAAAATTGCTTTTCAGTATTTATTTTTACAAACCTTTCGAGGAGAAATTACAAGATAAATATATTATTTAATCCAACTTATCATATCAAATATAATATTATCATGTTTAAATATAAAATAAATATTAATTCCAATCTTGTCATTTGGATGATAGGCCAATTAGTGGGCATTATGTCTTAATTTCTTTCCCAATCTTTTTTGTTGAGAAGTATAAATTAACATACACAAACATCATGTTAACTAATTGTAGTTGTCAGCCTGGTCATGTGTAAAGCCTAAGATATCTATCTCTATATATATATTTGGTTTTAAAAGATTAAACCAACAATAATACCCGATAAGAGTCTTGTAGAAATACGAGGTCTGAAAATATCCAATAATACGCCACTTTATTTCTACCGAATCGAGAAAATATTTATGATTGTATTTATTATTAATACATAATAATTGAATTTTATTATTATATGTTAATCTTAAGTACATAATTTGTCGTATCAACTTGAATTTTTTTAAGAGAACGAGTTTTGATTATATTTATTGTAATTTTTTATTTATTTATGTATTTATCGTAATTTTATTAACATAATGATTTAGTGTGTCAATTTTACTTATTTATTCTTTAACTTGCATCATTTTTTATTGTCATATCTATACGTGTGTCTACTGGAAACGATCTCTCAATTATGTAAAGATAAGGTTACGTATTATCAAACCTCCAAAGATCCCATTTTATTGTGAAATTTCAGACTAAGTGTGATGATAAGGATGACGATGGCATAATAATTGAAAAAATAAAAAAATAAAATATTTATAAACACATATGATTAATTAAAGGGTATTTGTAGTGTCTTTTACAAATAATACCATAACTAAAAACAAGTATAGCCGCCTATATACATATATATAGTTGACCAAAAAAAAGTAGTTTATGATTTATTTATTTATTGGTATTTTGTAGTTTCCTGGAATCCACGTAAGCACCTCTCTTCTGAATCTTACTTATCCGCGTCAAGAACCAGTTCAATCCTGTACCCAAACACTCCCCTCTCGTTTACTTCATATATTTCATGCTCATCACGTTACGTCCTTCTGGACTTGTTGCTTTTACAGGTCAAGCCATGAAGTCTCCTTCCACCTATTCAGTCCTCCACGGCGGCGCTGGTAGCGGAACTCCACTCTCTCCGATTATCAATCTTCTACCAGAAACCATGCGTCGTAGCTCATCCATGACGACTCTCACTGCCTTCATTTCCGTCTTCATATTCGTTTCTTTATGTCTCTACTCCAGTCGAAGCCCTGTCTACGTTTCCGACCTCTTCAATCCTTTGGTCGGACATGGCGGTTCTTTGGTTCACGCTATTCAGGAGGAGCTCCCTGATCGATATCGTAACGATTCTGTACCGGAGTACTCATATGTTGATTCTGTCTCCATTTTGTTCCCTGATTGGGAGGTTCTAGTGATCGTCGCTGATGCTACTCCGGTGACATCGAATGAGAATTTTACTTGCTGGTATCCGAACGGGGAGACTTCTCCAGCGAGATTTGCCGCGGTTTTGCCTTCAACGAATCAGTCAACGTTCAAGTGTGAGTTCCCGAAGAGGAATCGCCGGAGCAGGCCGTACTTGTCTCCTGAGATGAGGAGGTCATCGCATCGAGGATCATCGCCGGCTTCAGCGGCGGAGACGAATACAGAGTTGATGAAGTGGAACTTCCTCGCGTACGAGTCTTTCTCAACGAAGGACGACGTCGTTCTGTTCGTCAAAGGAGTCAACAATCGTCAAGGCGTGAACAGGTCGCCTCAGGATTTCAAATGCTTGTTTCGCCACGTTAACGGCAGCACCGCGGTGAGAACCGAGGTGACAAGCTCCGCACAGGAGCTGTTCCGGTGTCGACACCCTGACTTAACGGCGTTCCGTCACGACGGAGCCCAGGACGATGACACGTTCCCTTTCAAAGTCAAGGTCTCCCTCGAAATTCCTCAAGAGAGTGCAGTGGTCCCCACTGTGGCGTACTACACCCCCTGGCGCAGGATGTTAAATCAAGAGAGAAAATCGCAAATGTGCGCCGTTACTATGATTTATAATGCAGCGAAGTTCCTTCGAGAGTGGGTTATGTACCACTCCACAATCGGCGTTGACAGGTTCATACTTTACGACAACGACAGCGACGACGGGCTGAGCGCCGCCGTGGAGGAGCTGATCAGAGAAGGTTATAACGTAGAAACTGTGACTTGGGTATGGCCGAAGACACAAGAAGCTGGGTTCTCTCATGCGGCTCTGTACGCGAATCACTCATGCACTTGGATGATGTACGTAGACGTTGATGAATTCGTGTTCTCACCTTCATGGGCAAGCTCATCAGAACCCTCCGATCACATGTTGATGTCTCTCATACCGGAAGAATCTCCGGTGGGTCAAGTTTCAATCAGGTGCAACGAGTTCGGGCCGTCGAATCAACGGTCGCATCCACAAGAAGGCGTGACACAAGGGTACACTTGCCGGAGGAAATCTGCTAACAGACACAAGTCTATAGTCTTGATAGATGCCATAGAAGATTCGTTGCTTAATGCGATACACCATTTTAGATTGAAGAGAGGGTACAGGTCGAAGCAACTGAGTTTACAAACGGGTGTTGTGAATCATTACAAGTACCAAGCTTGGTCGGAGTTCAAGGTCAAGTTCCGACGAAGGGTGTCGACGTACGTGGTGGATTGGATGAGAGCTTTGAACCCTATGTCTAAGGATAGGACACCGGGTTTAGGGTTCGACCCAGTTGAGCCAGATGATTGGGAACACAGGTTCTGTGAGGTTAGAGATGATCGGTTGAAGGTAATGACCCAGAAATGGTTCGGTAACCAAACGGGTTCAGGGCACCGAATGGCATGGCAGAGGTGAATTTGTTCGCAATTTGGATTATTACAACTACATGACAACAATATTACGATCATCCGATTCGGATTATCATTGCAATTTATGGTAATTACGATCGTATTTATAACTAATTTTGAGATTAGTCGACACTCGACAAGATTGACATTTCTTTGTATTGTATTTATATGGCAATTGGGTATAAAAAGAAGATTGTAGTCAAGGGTAGCTTTTGATCTTCTTCTTGTCTATTCACTAATGTTTGTTGATATATTTTAGATGAAAATTAAGGTATTTTCAGGTGATTAAAATTTTAACAAAAAGAATTATTAAAATAAATTTAATTAAAAAATAAAAATTGATCGGTTCAAAACTTTAGTCATTAATATCAAATTTTAAATCAGATTTTGAATTAAAATTTTAAATTTAAATTCAATCTAAATTTAAATTTAATTTATTAAATTTGAATTAAATTGTCTCGGAAAGAGGGTTAGGTAATTACAATTTGCAAAAAATCATACTCTCGAAGTCCATGAAAAACAGACTTAGATTTACTTAAGAACACCACTTATGTGAAGTCAAAACATGTTAAAAAGGGTCTTGTAAAGTAAACACTTTGACTCCTGTTTTATTTGAAATCTAATTGTGGTTAGAGATGTGAATGGAGCGGCCTGACTTATTCTTATTTTAAAAAAACAAATCAACATCATTTTTATTGTTTCGATCAAGTCATAGCTCGGCCTATACCCCGATCAGACCAAATAATTTTAGCCCATATCTCGGTTAATTAAGGTCAAAATTAAACTAAGTCGAGTTAAAATTGACATCCCTAATTGTGATATGACAACCTCTTGCTAATTGTAATTTAATTAATAGCTTACTATTTATTTAAAAAACCTCTCTAGTCTTTACTATAATTTAATGGGCATTAAATTTAGGATTTTCAACTTGGCATATTAGCCCGAGCCCAAAACTGATTATCTCGGATATAAATTTACTGAAATTTTAAGATTAGATTCGAAGTCCGGATTTAGAATTTAGAGAACGAGTCTAACCCGATTCATGATCATTCCTAATCAGGCGTTTTGGAAGCAATTTACCATTCCAATATAAAATTATATTCACATGTATAGTTTCATCTAATAAATGGAGATAAGCTCATGGATTAAGGTAATTAAATTAAAATAAGCACAAGTTGAAATAACAAACAAGACAAGTAGGGTACGGATAAGCTTGTCTTATGTGATTTGGGCCCATCGAGAAGAAGGTCCCGACAATTCTGTGCCCTGATGTCAACGTAATGGATATACTTAGTTTGACCGAAATTCGTCTTGGTCTTAGCTTTTATTTTTAAAGTCTGAATTTTGGGTCGAAATTAAACTCGGACCGTCCTGCCCGGTCCGGTCCAAAACTTGAAACGTTTTAAGAAGATGTTGCATTGTTTTTTTAATTTTAAATTTAAAAAATTGAGTTAGGCTGGGTTTGATCGAACTCAGCCTAATATAGCCCGACTCATTGCCAGATATACCACAATGAAAGGTTGTGCCAATGTTAATGATCAAGTGCTCGTTCATGCAATCAAGTCGGAGCTCAAACCTTTAGACTCGATCTTTCTATAGCTCAAAGTGAAGACTGAGCAGGATAGTGAAATCTAAAGTCTAAAGTCTAAACCCTGCTCGAAAATCCTAAAAAAAAAAAAAAATTTAGTTCTAACCTGATCCAAATATGTAAAAACTGGTTTTGCTTGTTGAATATGGGTAAGGCCGGGGTAGGCGGGCCAGTCAGCTTTTGCCATCCCTGTATCCTGACGAAGCTAGTGTATGCAAAAATGAGCTGTACACATCCATATCCAAGTAGGACAAAGAAGACATACTGGGAAAAAATGAGCTGCTGAGATTCTAAATACAAAAAATTGGTCAGTAATTCAATATGCAAATAATACTAACCTTTTGACGACCTACTATATCATTGCATAGCCATCCAGAATTCCAATGATTCGTACTATGAACCTGTGGTTTTTGATCTAAAAGTACAGGAAACTTTAATCTGTACAAAATCTTCCCCTAAATTCTGCTGAATAATAATTCAATAAGCTATCCCCTAAGCAGAAACTTCTCTTGCCAGATCATGAACCCCTCCTCCTCTGCTAGACAAGTATCAAGCCTGGAAATTGGATCACACCACACCAGGTCTGACAGAATCAAATGGTCTAATCATCCTCAGAGTTGTAAAGCTAAATCTGGCTGTTGCGGTGAACTGATTGGCATGCCGGAAGCAGGTGAACTTGGAGCCAAGAACCCAACGTTCAAGTCCGGTGCACAGGGAAGTGAATCTTTTAGATGGTGTGGAAGGAATCCCTGCCAGGACAAATTGCCACCAAGCCCTACATTGAGTAATACATGTGACTCGGTACCAGAATGCATCGTTGATGAAATCCCGGAGGGCAATAATCCATTTGAAGTTTCGGATGATTTGTCACTGCTCTTAGTAAAATAATTCCCAGGTACTGAGGCGAGTGTACCATTGCATGATGAGGCAATGCCGAAACCTTGAGGTGTCCTCGGTCTCGCAATCCCCATTTGAGTTGAAAACTTGTTTCCAAATCCACAACTCAAACCATTGACGTCAGAGGTAATCATAAGGTTTTGCTGATTGGGAAAGGAAGGCACATGATTTATACCACCTAGAGTGATGTTTGTATTCAGTGATGAACGTTCAGAAGGTGAACTTAATCCACTAACCGTTTCTGCCATGTCATCCCTACTCGTGGCTAAAGAGCTGGGACAAGAAACGTTTAAAGGTTGAAGGTTACTCTTATGACTATCCAACGCAGAAGTATCCTGAGATCTCTGCTGATCAAGTACAGAAAAATGCTGTCCTTCAACTGAATTATGCTCTCCAACCCACCCACGACCAAACTCAATATCCACAGGCAAGACACTCTGGATTTTTTTTGAGGCAAATTTCCAAGCAACAGGCCCAAGATCTGCAGCGAATCGAGATAAGCTTCTAGCATATCCATGTTCTGAGTTTAAACCTACCTGATGCATATTAAAGGAAGAGATAGTAAGGTTACCCAAACGAAAAACATACATTACTTGTTAGTTAAAATGGCAAGAGCCTTGAGCTTGCAACCATTTAGTTGATACAAGTATTAAGAGCAGCTGCCTTATGTATTTCCCCAACAGATAGCACTCTCTCCAAACTCTGCATCCTATGGTGACACTTTTGAAAGCAATATTGACTGATATTCAATCAGAATTAACACTATTACTGGAATAATCATGCAGTTATTCATTCACCAGAAGAAAGAATTGTCTTCCATTTAGGAGAAACCGAATTTTTAGGAATCAATAAAAGTTTCCTTTTACATACCACCATTAGTTGTTTCAATTCTCCTTCAAAGGGTGCAAAGACAGATGGTTCAAACATGGAAGTTGCTGGCTGCTTATAGGTGTTACGCCTATTTTCATCCACTGCATAGGGTTTTTTCCCATATTTGAGTACAGCCTTCAGGACAGAAGCTGCAGAACAAAAAGAAAATGGAAATTCACTGTACAATAAGAGGCAATGTGAATATGCTTCACAAATAATACAAGTATATGATGGATTGGAATTTAATAAGTCGATTCAAATTACAAACCTGGGAATTCGTTTTCCCACTCAAACAACCAGCTAGCATATGTTTCATTGCTATGAGTCAGGTAAGATGCCCTGAAGGATGTCTCAGATGGTTGATTTTTGGATGAAGTAGTTTTCCTGAGATTGTAACCGTTCAACGCACTGGCATTATCTCCTGCAGTAGCAGGACTTGCATCTGAGGAAATTTCAGAGGCAATGCGGTCAAAAGGTGACTTTTCAAGTGATTTCTTCGACTTCCCAGGTGGCCTGCCTCTCCTAACAACTTTGGGTCGTGGTTCACCATCATCGCTATCTTGCCTCAAATTTTCAAAGTCCTTCTTTGCCAACTCTTGAATGGTTCGTGCCTATGAAAAGAACCACAGTTTCCTAACAAAGCAAGATGTTTTCTAGAAATCATAACAGACTTGAAAATCAGCCAAACCTGACGGAAGTAAATAGTATCTGGAGAATTATACTGCATCGCGTTTGAACATATGAGTAAAACATCTTTCTGCACCCAAGAAGCAAATCTTGACTCAATTTCAGTAAAATAAAGTCATCGTCATAGATAATAGATATAAATGAAAGTCCAGGAAATTGACTTCCACCAGTTTCACAGTTCGATAAAAAATTAAGAAACTGCTATTTACATAAATCCGATAACATATCAACTACGACACCGGTAAAGAGAATTAAACAGAATCTAACAATCTGGCATTTCCCATTTGAATTTGCTTTATTCAAAATTATATCATTCTGACAATCATTGCATCACTCAGGAACAAGATATTCTTTGCCTTTTAACAACTACCTGTAATGGGCAGCTCCTTTAGAAATAATGTATTCATATTATCCCTAAATCAGTGGTATAGAAGGCCACGTGTTCACACCAAAAATATAACAGTGGACAATTGTCGCCCCTAGCTTCTTATTCTCCTGCCAAAAACCCTCTTGTATCTGATACTTGATGTATACTAACCCCAAATTCATAATGATATTTTTTTTCAATATTCCAGCATTTTATAATCAACTAGACAAAATCTGAACAATCAACCAGTGTCCAGAGCTATTGTTATCGAATATTACTGCAGCAAATTAGCACACTGCTGTTATAATCAATCACTGTAGACATTGGAAACAAGATGCAGAAGTTTCGAGGTTTTCTCATTACCAGTGCAGATACAGAAAAGGTCACTAATGCTCTACTATCTTACAAGAAGATGATTTAATCTAATGCAGGTAATACAGTAAATTCATACGCCAACCTCAAACTGTTCCAAGTTGCCATATGCTCCGTCATCTAGCTTCTTTCTCACAGTAGCAAAATCCATGGGTTGCTCAACAATGTCATGGTAGTCAGGAAGCTGTGAAAAATCAATTCAACATCAAATCTCTACACACTCACTGGCATAAACAACATACTCGATATGTATAAAATGCACCTCTTCTGGATCCACCGGCTCAGAAAACACCCCATAAGTGTCCTTCCTGAAAGAAGAAAGTTCAAATAACCAATCACAACCCAACAAAAAAGCAACCAATAAATGAAACAATCGAGACGACAAAGTGAAAGGATAAGATAAAAAGGAAATGAATTCAAGAAGCCAAAGCAGCAACCCACTTTTGAAGCCTGTCAAGAATGAAGATCAACAACTTTTTGTCAGGCAAAGGTGGCGTGGGTCCAGGTTCCACCGGTGACCCTGTAGTCAAAACCACAAGTTGGAATAGTACTTAATTAATGATTTTGCATAAAATCTTTTTTATTTTTCTTAAATTCCCCGAAGTCCCTTTTCATTGAATTTTGAGTTTTGATCGATACCATGAAGCGTATCTGTCGCTTTCACAGCCTTTCCAACCTGCAACAAGATGAGTCCAAAACATGAAACTCTGTAAATTGCCCCAACAACCAGAAAGGAAAAAAGAAAAGAAAAGCGAAAACCAGATGTCAGCATCTATCTTCTATGATCATTGAAGACACAATTGGGGAAAGCCACAGTAAAAGTGGAGAAAGTACAATCAGAGTAATTATCTGGGTAATAACAACTAAAGAAAAAGACAAATCCAAGCTTTTTCAGACAAGAAGATCTATTGTGCTCTGTTCTCTCTGAATCTTAGAAGAATAAAATATTCAATTGCAGTAAAATCCCCCGAAATCAGAAACCCACCACCAATCCCTAGATTTTTCCCCAAAAGAGTCGTTATTAATAACTTGCTCTTCCTGGTCAAAGATATCGACCCACTCATTTGGATCCACAACCAAAGCTTCAAAAGTCGCGCCAAGTCCAATTTATAAATCTCCCATTAAAAAAAACAATTATTAAAAAGGCACAGTGTTCCTCTCTCGAGACATAAAATTCCAAAACTAGGAGAATAAAAAAACTAATCCTTTCTTTTTCAAAACCTTTGAATTTGATTGAGTGAATGATGGATCGATTGAGAGGAAGAAAGAAAGTAAAATAAAAAGAAGAAATAAAGAGTTGTTCAATCACCGTATTATCAGATCCATCGGTGATCTTACGCCTCTTGACAGCGGCCTCGAGATTATCAAAGCCGTATAAATCATCATGACTCGAGTAATGGTGATGATTAAGGTGAGAATTCAATCCAAGCAATAGCTTATGCTTCTTCTCAATGCGTTCGTCGTCGTCGTCGTCGTCGGAATTAGGGTTTCGGCGAGCGGATCGGGTTTGGGAATTAGGGTTTTGAAGAAGAAGAATTCGTTGTTGTTGTTCTTTGAGAGAGCGTTTTTGGAGGTCTAATAGCGAAGGGCGTCCCTTCTTCTTCTTCTTCTTCTTTCTCGTCATTGTTCTTGTACCTATGTCTCCCATTCCTTCTTCTTCTTCTTCTTCTTCTTCCTTCCTTTCTTTCTTATTTTCCTTTTTGATTCTTTTCTTTTCTCTCTCTCTCCAAACAGAACTTTTTATTTTCAATTTTATTTATATTTGTTTATTTATAATAATTATTTATTTATTTGTATTTAAGAAGAGGAGTGAGAGAATGAGTTTGGTACCATATTCGGCTCGTACGCACCGCCTAATATCGCGCGAAGTTGCTTTGTCACGTGATTCGGGTGGGTGAAGCACGTGAGCTGTTATTCCGTTACTTTGTTTGTTTCTTCTTCTTCTTTCTCGTCATTGTTCTTGTACCTATGTCTCCCATTCCTTCTTCTTCTTCTTCTTCTTCTTCCTT
>JANZLD010000006.1:377570-387700 GCA_026413575.1 Erythroxylum carthagenense | reverse complement strand
ACATATTTTATTAATAAATTTATAACACTTATAAATAAGAGTTATAAATAAATATTAAAATAAATTTAATATTATATTCAATATTAGTCTCATTTTAAATGTTTCAATAAAATCTTTATAATAATATATTGTGTAAAGTAATAAATATGTTAAATTTAATTACTTTGACATAAAAGGAAAATGTTAAAAAGTAAATAGATAAAGTTGCCATTTTATATTTTTAGTGTAATGAATAGTAATACACTAAATTTGATGTGTTAACGTTCATTACACCATTTTAATGCGTAATTTTGGTGCCTTCCTTAGTTGGAGTGAATTTTTTGCACCAAAGGTGCTAAAGAGCCCCTTAAATTTTTTTTTTCAATTTTTCTTAAACTATGGGAACGATGTTTATAATTTTAAGACGATGTGATAAACTAAATAGAAAGTTAATCTTTGCAGGCTTTGATGGTGTGGAGCTTCATGCAGCTAATGGTTATCTTCTGGATCAGTTCATGAAAGACCAAGTAAACGACAGAACAGATGAATACGGAGGCAACTTACAGAACCGTTGCCGTTTACCGTTGGAGGTGGTTAAAGCAGTTGGCGATGAGATTGGACACAAAAGGGTTGGCAACTTGGCATCAGATTGTCTCCATACGCTGACTACAACGACGCTGCAGACTCCAACCCCGAAGCTCTTGCTCTGTACATCGCCGAGTCCCTCAACGACTCTGACATCTGTTACTGTCATGTGATAGAGCCAAGGATGGTCCAACAGTTCAAGGAAGGGGAGACTAAGCACAGTCTCTTGGGTATGAGGAAGGCACTGTCTAGAGTGACTTTCGTTGCTGCTGGTGGATATGGAAGGGACTCTGGGAACTCTGCAATTCGAAGTGGAAGATGTGATTTAGTCGCATATGGAAGATGGTTTCTGGCTAATCCTGATTTGGTGAGAAGATTTGAGATTAATGGGCCACTTAAATGAGTATGATAGGTGCAACTTTTTATACACAGGATCCTGTAGTGGGCTACATAGATTATCCATTTCTTGAGTCATGATTAAAAAAATTAAATCAATTCGACCTAATTTTTCAATTCAGTCTTTAATAATTATTTAGACTAATATTTATAAACTAATTCATTTTTATAATTTAACGGTAGATATTCTCTTTTAAGTTGCAAAGTTTAATATATTCCTCTGATTCTATAAGAGACTTTTACCAAGAACAGAAACTGAAAACTTGAAACCACTTGCTCAGAACTATAACATGAATCTCAATCTAGGGTCTGGAATGATGCAATTTAATGCAGCAACAAGAACATTCACAACATTTCAAAGATATGACTTTAGATTCCAGTTCAGCAATCCATTCTAATAAGGAATCACATTAAGATGGTTAAGCTCTAGAGGTAATCAAGAGACCATAAAGAATGAGAGTTGACTTAATAGAATGGGGGAAAAGAATATAAGAGCCATGGTATTACCAAAGTCAAACAGATATTATCAGATGATACATTGTAGGGACCACAAGCTCTACAAAAAGATACCCACTTAGCTAAATCATTAAGCATTTGTTGCAAAGGTACACAAAGAAGTAGCCTCCCTTCTTAACCTACAAATTCTTCGAGAAGGATAAAACAGCGAAGGGAGCTGCTGAAATAGACAAAAGCAACTGAAAAGGATAATATAGGCAAATATTGACCATTAACAAGGGAATGTTTCAAACATTGTCACAACCTACACTACTATGCTATCCTCTCCTTTTCCAATTCCTACTCGTCGTCCTCTTCCTGCAAAAGATACAAGTATTCATAACATTAGACATTGGCAAACTCCGCAAAATTTGGAACCCACATCAACTATCGAGCTATAAAACACACTGACCTCTCCACTTCCTTCCTCATCATCTTCTTCCTCATCATTGACCTCGGACATCGACTTCTCAGACTCCTCTTCATCCTTGGGTCCTTCAGCCTGATTAATCATCAAAACAGCGATAAGAAACTAATGCATCTTCACAAAATAAAACAAGAAGCTAGTGAAAGAACAAAACACAAGTACCTGTCCCTTGTTATATGCCTTCATTTTCTTCTCATATTCAACCTTTCGCTTCTCAGCTTTCGATACATAGGGTGCTTTGTCCTTTAATTTTTGACCAAAGCGTCAATTTGAAGTACGAGATAATCAAACCGACATAACAAATCTCCAACTAATTAAATACTTACAGCCTCCGACATTGACTTCCATTTATCTCCACCAGCTTTTCCAACCTAACAAAAATTTAGACAAACAAGAACATCAAATTCAACAGGCAGCTGACCACAGATTTGAAAAAAAAAAAAACTTCAGAACTGTTCTCCAGCTACGATACAAATGAATCCAAAATCACTTACTGCAGCAACGGATTTGTTTTTAGGATGCTCTCTTTTGTACTGTTCTCTGAACTCCTCCCTATATGTATCCAATTGTTGACAATTAGTGATTACAAATTTGTTGAGCTCAAGAAAAACTGATAAACTACAAATTTAAGAACAAATGTCTCGAAAACTAATACATGAAAACGAAGAAGGCACTTGCAGGCCTCTTAGGCTTGTTTGGGTCCTTCGCTGCCTTTCCAGCTTTTCTTCCACCTTTAGCCGGTTTCTTGTTCACCGCAAGCCTGTAGTCAAACACGCAAAACCGCATCGGGCGAACAAAAATATTAAAAAGAAATCCTAGTCCAAAAATTTCTAGATCTAAGATCTGCAAGGACCTCAACGAAACCTAATTCCAGAACAAAAATCAAAAAAATCGCCTAAAAGGAAAAAAAACGAAAACTCACTTAGCGTTCTTGGTCTCGGACTTTGATTTACCTCCTTTCATCGCGAATCCTGCAAGTCAAACCGCAGATCAACTACAAGAACTCCGAAAACAAATCAAACAAAGCGGAAATCGATGAAAACCTATACAAAACCGAAAAGGAACTTACCGGTGCGATCGGGCAGAGCTGTGCTTCGGGCTTGAGAGAGAGAGAGAGACAAAGAGAGAGATGAGAGGAATGGAAAAAGAGTGGAGAGGGTTATTTGTTAGGGACCGAAAGACGGAGATATTAAGAGTAATATTAAAATTTTAATTTTAATTTTATTATTAATATTATTATTTATTTTTTTAAAAGGGAAATTCAAATTCAATTGCGCACGAAATGAAGATTGCGGGGTTTAGGCGGGATCATGCCACGTCAGCGATCTGTGTGCTTGGAGCTTATTGGCTGCGTGGGTTCTAAGCTTTTATCCGTTTTGAGATTGGCACTGCCGTTTGTGTTTTCTTTGTGCTTCTTCTGTCTCACATACATGCAACTCTTCTTTGTTTTTCTTCTAACTCGAAACGCACCGTACAGAGCTCTTGGAGCCCAAGGAGTGCAATTTTGTTGGGCTCTTGTTATGGGCTTGCTCATGGGCCAACGTGAACCTAAAGTCGGAGCCCCGACTTGAGACTCAATCAGACCGAACACACCCGAGACTGATTTCCAGCCCAATCAAGCCTGAACAGCACGAAGGGGATGTCATCAACAAGTAGCCCACCCTCTCATTTCTCCATTCCGCGGCTTTCTCTCTCTCTCTCTCTCGTCTCTTCACGCCCTAACGACAGCTATACCTAACAGCACCGGTGAGTTACATTCCGGTTCTATATAAAATTTTCATCGCTTTTTGCTTTGTTCAATTTGTGTTTCGAGTTTTTGTAGCTGATCTGCGGTTTGACCTGCAGGTTTCGCGATGAAAGGAGGTAATTGCAGTATAATCCGGAGTCTCTTTAGATTTAGGGATCTATTTGGTGATTAAGATTTGTTTTCTGGTTTTATAGTACTTGCAAAGTTTGAAGTTGCGGAAGGTTAACTTGTTACAGTTGTGGTCGTAATTGCTGCAGTCACTCGTAACTGCATTATCATCTGTAGTTTGTAATTTAAAACAAAACCTGGAGGACTTTTATGAATTATTAAAAATTGGTGCAAATAGTCAGTGCAGATGATGGCTTACACTTGATCTCTGAACTTCAGGTAAGTTCACTTGTTGACAACTTCGTTTGCTGATGCATCTGAACTTGGCACCATTTTTGAATTCTCTCATTGCAAGAGAAAGGGACTGTTTTGGGATGAAAGTATTGGTTTTTGGGGGGAATTGCTTAGCACTATGATAATTAGGCTTTATAGATTCTTCCATGCTTGCTCTTTATTAGTTAGAGTAAGGCTGCATGATATCAGACTTCTCTGGATTCTGTGTATAAGGAGTTTTATTAAGTTATTGTTGTTGTAGATTCTTCCATGTTTAAATGTGCTTTTAATACGGTATATTCGTCTTGTTTTCTTGTTCCAAATGGCTTCCAGTTTACAGGTCTGGGAAATGGTTGAGTAAATTAATGGATGTGCTTAGATGGACAGAAGGGGATGTCACCAACAAAGGCTGCAAAACAGGGTGATGACAGAATTTGGATGGCAAAGAATTGGATCTGTGCATTTGTAAATTCGGAAGCATGATCTCAGCCTCCTACTTCGTTGAAATGTGAAAGACATTAGCCTGCATGATTTGATAAGATCGGACCAAGAGATTGATGTGTAACGGGACATTACCGGAGTTGCAGAGGCAGGTAAAGACCTGTTGTTGCGGAAAGAGGATGCTTTCTTGTTGACCCATTGTAGGAAACTTTTGCACAATTGGTGAAGATGTGGGTTGAAGAGTCCCTTGAGCAATTGAAGTTGTTGGAGGAATTTTCACTGCCAATGATTCGGATACAGATAGATTGTATTGCGGAATCAATTGGCTAGATTGAGTCTCCATAATACATTCTCATTGACCATTGATTTAGACGACTTATGCTGCTTGTAAAGGCACCTATATGATGCTTATGACTACTATTTTCATGTAGTTTGGATTAATATAGTTAGATTTATTTTGCATTATACAGGTCTATTTAAAACAATCTCTCTATTATATAGGGATAAAATTATGTACTATTGGACTTTTTCAAATCTTGTGATTCAGGGCAACCGCAAGACTTTATTGGGTGATGTTGTTTATAATAGTTAGGTTTATTATTTTTCTATGCCAATCTTGTGCTGCAAGTAAATGGTGGTGACTTAGTAGTTTGCATACAAGTGCTAATTCTCCATCATTACAGGCCCTTGGAGAAGTGAAATAGTTTGCATACAAGTGCTAATTCTCCATCACTACAGGCCCTTGGAGAAGTGAAATACTGGTTTTGCAATCACCATAGGAAGCCAAATATGGTATACGGATTGCTTCATATGTTAATGCATTGTAATATGATACCAAAAATAACGTTTTGCATTCAATAACCATATACCAATATGCAGTTGCTTCTTCCTTTAGAAACAATTTGAAAGATCTATTCAAGAAGGAAAGAAAAGATTTGATATCAGGATAAATCAATGAAACAGGTCATATATAAGATTCTCCCTGTTCCGTACCTGTTGCATACTACACTTTTGAGACGTATCCTGCGAGATTCTCGTGGGTTCATTATGGTTTTCGATTACTTAAGGTAATAATCCCTGCACAGATTCTTCCTCACATACTAGTAAGCATGCATGCAATCTTAAGAGGTACTCTTTCCAATAATAAGAGACAATGTTGAGTCCCCTTTTCTTGCTCTTTGAGAGAAGTGAGTGAAGCAAAAGCAAGAGAGCTGACAAAAAATGGAGGAAGAGAAGGAGTTTCCATGGGAGACGTTGGTGAACTTCGATGGAGGAGAGCATAATCAAACGCAACAAGTAGTGGTAAATGATGGAAATGACGTACGTAATAATGATTGGTTTGGGCGTAAATCCGTCATGACTGATGATCAAGTTGAGATGCTTAGGAAACAAATAGCTGCTTATACTGTTATCTGCGACCGTCTAGTTGACATGCACAAATCTCTCCCTTCTCAACATCTTTTTTCAGGTTTATCTCTTATCAATTTTTAGCTGAATATTTGAAGCATCCATGTCTCTCATCTCATGCCTGCAATAACAGTTTCTTGTTTTGTTTAACTTACAGGTTTCAGTTCAGGCATGCGACTTGGGGTTCCTGACTACGGTCTATTGACAATGTCAGGAGCCAACAGGTTTCCTCCAAGGCAACGGTGGAACCCGAGACCAGAACAGCTACGAATTCTTGAGAAAATTTTTGAAGAATTTCCAGGGACTCCGAGCAGGGAGAAGATCAAAGATATAACTGCTGAACTTGGAAAACACGGTCGAGTTTCTGAAAATAACGTCTACAACTGGTTCCAGAACAAGAGGGCTCGTTCGAAAAGGAAACAATCATCAGCACAGAACAATACCTCATCAGAAGCTGTATTGGAAGAACCTGAAGCTTATGAGTCCGCTAAAGACAAGAAAACGAGGTTGGAAGACATCCATCAATTCCCTGATGAAAACTCGGAGTTGATGATGGCCAAGAATATGTTCTCATCAGTTCCTGAGATGGGTAACTGATGCTTTCACTTACCTTTGTTTCTTGTGTTTCCATGTGGTCGATCTACGCAACAGGTTGTCCGTTTTGCGCAGGAATTGACCAGTTGCTGACCAAAACCGAAGCTCCTCGGAGCTGCAGCCCTTACTGGCAGGTGGACGGGATGTGACTTAATACAGCAGAAGAGTCTTAGAGAGAGAGGAATACATAGAATCACCATCTCGTATACGTTGGTGTACGATTAGAAGCCTGAGGTTATTATCTAAACGCTACGTTACATTAATAAAAATAGAATTTAAAGTGAGTTTTTGTTGCTTCCCACGTTAACGTCTTCTTCCTTGTTCGACTCTGCAACAATTCCCTTCCCCTTAACGTTATTGTCGATCAAGTTACCTTCTGGAAAACGTCTTTGGAGGTCAAAGAGGTATTCCCACGTTGCTCCGGTGTTCTCACCATCTGACCATTGAATTAACCATTGAGTGACCATGTGATTATTTCTTCTTTTCATGCATCTGTCCAGTACTATTATTGGTATGCGTTCAAACGATGTAAGGAATTTCGATAAATATGAAGAAGTTCTGCCTTGCTCTGTGTATGCCTTCTTTAACTGCGGTACATAGAACGCTGGGTGTATTGTAGTCTCCGGTGGAAGTTCCATCTTATATGCCACCTTTCTGATACGTTGGATCAACTTGTATGGCCTGTAATAAAGGAGTGACGGCTTCTGATTACTTATTCTTTGAAGAGAAGGCTGCTTGTATGGCTGTAATTTCAATACTACCAATTCGCCTATCTTGAATTCACGTTATGATCACCTAGAGTCTGAATATTGTTTCATCCGATTTTAGGCCCTCTGTAGGTGGAATCTTGTGACACTGGTCATTGCCTCTCTATTACGTAAAATCTGATCGACTAATAACACCTTAATTGGTGGTGGGTATCCATACAAGGCTTCAACTGGTGTGGAATTGATGGAAGCCTGATTAGTCATGTCATAACACCATTCTGCCAAAGGTATCCATTCCAGCCATTTATGTGGTGTTTCACTACAAAAGCATCTTAAATAGGTTTCATGAATCTTATTCACCATTTCCGTCTATCCATCCGTCTGCGGGTGATAGACAGTAGAGTATTTCAGTTTAACTCCTTGCAGCCGAAGGAGCACTTGCCAAAACTTACTTAAGAAAACGGGATCCCTCTCATTGACGATCGACTCTAGCATATCATGTAGTTTAAACACATTATTGAGGAATACGTCAGCAACGTCACAAGCAAAATTGGAGTGTTTCATAGGAATGAAATGATAGTACTTTGTAAATCAATCCACCATTACTAAATAACTTATTTTCCCTTCGAAACATGTAGCCTTTCCATAAAATTGACACTTACCTCCCTCTAATTTCCTTATGGAATCTTAATAGGTTGCAACAGTCCAGGGTAAATAGAACTATCGTATTTGTTCCTCTAACAACTCATGCATTGCTGAATGTGGGTTCGAACATCCCTAGCCATTCCTTTCCAGAAGAGCACGTTCTGCAGCTTCTTCAGTGCAGCCATTGGGCTTGCATATCCTCCCATGACGTCATCATGGCCAATTCCAAAGATTTGTTGCTGGAGGTTGTTGTTGGTTCCCACCAACAATCGCCCTTTCCGTCTTAACTCTTAATTCCACTCGTACACACTAGACTTCATACTATCTGCCAATTTATTGATGATGTCTTAAATAACTTGGTCCACTTGCCAGCTCTGTTTAATTTCCTCTAATAGTCCACCTTGTAGCTGTGTTACTAACAACATCAACATCTTAGAAAGGGCATTAGCAGCTACATTCTCTTTCCCACTGTGATATTGCACTTTAAAGTCATAACCGAGAAATTCGGTAGTCATGATTGCTGGAAAGGAGTAAAGAGGCGTTGCTCTAGTAGGTATTTAAGACTCCGATGATCAATCCTAACAATGAACAGTTTGAAGCTCAGATAGTGATAACAGTACTTAATTGCTTTGATCAAGACCAAGAAATCCTTTTCATAAGTGGATAATGCACGGGGTCTCCGAGCCAGTGATTTACTGAGAAAGGTAATGGGATGACCTTCTTATTGTAACACAACCCCGACTCCATGCTCACTTGTGTTAACCTCCACCGCGAAAGTTTTTGATAAATTCAATAATGCCAACACTGGAGCTGCCACAATTGCTTCCTTTAATCTCTCGAAAGTTATTTGCTCTTCTTGATTCCATTCCCAATGGGTTAAATGTTCCTTCTTTAGCAGCTCAATCAAAAGTTTAGCCACCATCCCATACCCTTTAATAAACCTCCTATAATAGCACGTAATTCCCATAAATCCTCTTAAATCCTTTAGGTTTAGGTCATTCCTCAATCGTCTTGACCTTTTGGGGATCTGTTGCTACCCTCTTCTGAGATCATGTACCACAAATATTCTAATTGACGCGGTCCGAATACACATTTGCTCCCGCGTAGGAATAATTGATTATCCTTCAACGTCTGGAGGGCCACCGAAATGTGTTCTACATGCAATGGCAATGGTGAACTATAGATTAAGATATCGTTTAGAAATAACAAAATAAAATGATGCATGTAGGGTTTAAACAATTCATTCATTAATCTCTAAAATGTTGAGGAATCGTTTGTCAAGTCGAAGGGCATGATTAGGAATTCGTAATGCCCTTCGTGTGTTTTAAAAGTCATCTTTGGAATATCATCTAGATGCATCTGAATTTGGTGACACCCTGAGTGTAAGCCCAATTTAGTGAACCAACTGGCTCTATGCAATTCAACCAACAACTCTTCAATGAGCGGTATCAAAAATTTATCCTTAAATGTGTGTTTGTTCAACTCTCGGTAATCCACACAAATACATCATGAGTTCTCCTTCTTCTTGACAAGGACCACCGGAGATGCATAAAGGCCATAACTATGCCGAATGAACCCTTGCTTCATAAATTCCCTTACGGACTACTATATTACATCCTTTTACGCTCACGAGTATCCTTAAGGTGGCACATTGATGGTATCGTCGCCTTCCTTCAAGATAATATGATGATTGTGCTTGCGATCTAATCGAAGTTGATTCAATTCTTGAAACACCTTTGTGTACTCAGATAAAACGATGTTAATCACATCGAAGGCACTCTATTGCTCGTCCATCATTCTCATGTGTTGCAATTGATACATGAAGGGAATCGTCAGTTGCATCATTAGTAGTTAGCCTCTTGTCGAGCGTTGTAAGGTTTTCTCAAACTCCTGGCTCGAAATGCCTCGAGATCTACCTTCTGGGTTCCTTTACAACGTCATGATGCGTCCTTCCTAGTTAAACGTAATTGTTCTATCTCTAAAATTACATAGTACGTCATTTAATCAAACTAACCACTGTACTCCCAAGACGACGTCGCATCCCCTAGTGACAGCACCAATGCATCCATGGTGAACTGGGTCCCCTACACCATCCAGACGAAATTCTTACAACATTGCCTACATTCTAGCTATAGTCCACCTCCTACCGTAATAGAAATTGGTTCTATTTCCCTAAGATCACAGTCCCTTTCCTCACTACAACGGTATCTGTTAGAAGTGCCTAACTCATCCCCAAAAGCTAACTCAAGAGGAGGAGGTTTGCATACTATTATAAATTGTTTAATGATCTTATAGTTGTCCGATGTGGGATTCCTGACACACCCCC
>JANZLD010000006.1:350549-376477 GCA_026413575.1 Erythroxylum carthagenense | reverse complement strand
CAAACCTCCTCCTCTTGAGCTAGCTTTTGGGGATGAGTTAGGCACTTCTAACAGTATCCACGAAATTATGTGTACTCTCATTGCCAATTAAGATGTGAATTCGTTGTCGCTGATGCATCCCCAATGATCTCATATGTTTAAACTCCATCTCTCTAGATAATCCTAACATGGCTTGCATGAACACAATCGGACATTCTTCTTCACCGAAACCTTCTTCACTCTCTTCCTCCTCTTATTTCGATGAGGTTTTCCCACTATCATCCTCTCCTGAAATTATATAAAATCGTAGCTGCCACTATCACTCCTTACATTATAGCCTAAGTTGTATTTCTCATTGCATCAGAAACAAAGACCCTTCGCTCTTTTCTTGTCAAAATCCTTACTGTTGATGCATTTTGAGGGCTTAAAGGATCTTACTGAAGGTGAGTGGAATGTTGGAGACAGTGTTGGTAAGATTCCTTCTGTGCCGAGACAGTGTTGGTAGGAGTTGAGTTAAAATTGCCCCCCTTACTTGTGTTCCTTGTTGCATCGGTTCGATTAAGCATCGTATTTCCCATTAACGTCACTATCGCCTCTTGCTTCCGGGCTAGTATGTAAGCCTGATGCAGAGAACAAGGTTTATGCATTTTCACTATGACCCAATCTTAGTCTTCAGCCCCCTTGATAGAGAATCCAACCAGATACTCCTCTGGTAATGAGAGCCCATTGGAATGATGATCGAACTGGACACAATAATCTAATACCGTCGCATGCTCCTTCAAGTCCTTGAAATCCCCCACTGAATCATAAAAAATCTCTTCATCAATCCTCTATTTAATAGTCGAACTCATCCCAATCCACAATTTCTATTTTATTATGATTCCTGATGTGTAAGCGATACAACTATTGTGCTCGTTCGTCTATATGCAGAATAGCGACATTCACCTTCTTCTTGGGAGTATGATCTAACTAGAAAAATTGTTCACAACAGTATAGCCACAACTTAACATTTTCACTGTCGATTGAGGGAAATTCGATTACACTTGACCTCATCGGTGTAGCGTTCGCCTCCACCTCTTGTCGCAACTGGCTACTCTGGGATGTTGGTTATGTCAATCCAAGTTCGCCCTGATTTTTCAACCACCATTATGGAAGGATGGTTCTCAATTCCAACATCAATTTTTTCTACCTTCTCAGTTCTGTTTTGAATTTTCGGCATGCGCTCACTCCTATCTTAGGACTCTAACAACATTCTTTCCTGCCGACTTTGTGACTCCAGTAGCATTTTCTTATTTCGAATTTGCGCCTCCATCAGCCCCTTCAAATTGTTGAAACATCTTAAAGTAGATTTTGAAATGAAGCAGTCAAATGAAGAAGCCAATTTGGTTTTGATTTCGGCGCCACCTTGTTGTCTTTAATAGGCAATAATTACTCAAAGCAAGTGGACAATTTGGCTAAGGAACCAAACCGCCTAGCTTTGCTTCTATATATATATATATGTGTTCTGTGACTTTAAAAAGTGTGTGTGTGTATACCGTGAGTTTGAGTTGTATTAGTGTATGTGATATTCACCAGCAGAGTGAATGACATTTATATTGGTGTAGTGCAGTGTGTGAGAGGAAAAATAGAGAGTTTGTGTGAGGGAAAAATATTGTGAGTTTGAGAGAGAAAATAGTATAGTTATATTTGTTTACTTTGTTACAATTATATAAGAAGGAAATTCTCTCTAAATTATTTTTCTTCTTCGCCATCAATATTTTCTTTATTTGGTTCCAACATCTGGTATCAGAGCCAGATTGAAAGATGGTGTCAAATTCGATTCAGTTGCAGCTTTCAAAGTTGAACGGCAAGAACTATGAAAACTGGAGTGTCCAGTTGAAAGTATTCTTCAAATCTCAAGATTTGTGGAATTTGGTGGAGTCCGGCTATGTCGAAGTTAAAGATCAAATGGAGTTTGATGTGCTTGAGAAAGATAAGAAAGATGCGTTGATAGATACTAGAAAAAAATATCAAAAGGCATTGTACGCAATTTTTCAAGCTGTTGAAGAATCGATATTTAGAAAAATATCGTGCGCAAACATAGCACAAGAGGCGTGGGATATTTTGGCAAAATCCTACAAAGGCGATGAATGTGTGAGACGAGTACGCCTTCAAACTCTTCGTTGTGATTTTGAGTCTTTACACATGAATGACTCAGAATCAATTGCAGCATATTTTGATCGTGTTCAATTTGTCGTCAATCAATTAAGAGTTAACAGTGAAGAAATTTCAGACACCAGGGTGGTTGAAAAGATCCTGCGATCATTGACTGCAAAGTTTGATTACGTTGTTACAACTATCGAAGAATCACAAGACATATCAACTATGTCAATGGAGAGATTGATGGGTTCGTTGTGTTCACATGAGCAACGAATGAGCCAGAAAGCCACAAGCTCAAGTTTTGAGCAAGCTTTGCAAAGTAATATGGTACAACAGAGTCGTGGAGGCTACCAAGGCAGCCAAGGTCGTGGTGGTGGCAGACAAAGTCGAGGTCGAGGACGTGGACAAGGACGAGGAAGAGGTGGACATTTTAATTTCACCAATAGAGATAGAACAAATGATAGCAATCATTCAAAAGGTCGTGGAGGTGGAACTGGTAACAGATCTAATGTCAAATGTTATAGATGCAAAAAATATGAACATTATCAAAATGAGTGTTACACCAAAATGCCAAATGAACCGGTGGAGCATGCCAATATTACCGAAGTGGATAAGAATGTTGTGCTCGCATGCAAAACAAATGATCCAGAAATGGAACATACAAATACATGGTATCTTGATAGTGGATGCAACAATCACATGAGTGGGCAAAAGGAGTTCTTCTCACATCTGGATGAATCTGTGCGTGGAGAAGTTAATTTTGGAAATAAATCCAAAATTTCTGTTATGGGCAAAGGAGACAACAACATTCAATCTAAAGATGGTACGAATATCACTATCTCTGATGTTTATTTTGTGCTAGGACTTTTTTGAAATTTATTAAGTATTGGCCAACTTGCCGAAAAAGGGTATAAAATGGATATCCATGATGGAGTTTGTACAATCAAAGGCAAAAACAGCAGAACAATTGCAAGAGTGCAGATGTCAAAGAACCGGATGTTTCCATTGAGTTTGCAAACAAAAACATTAATGAATCTTTCAACAATTTTGAAAGATGAAGATTGGCTATGGCATCTTCGTTTTGGTCACCTGAACTTCCGTGGGCTGAAGTTGCTAGCTCAAAAAAAGATGGTGATTGGTTTGCCAATTATTAAAGCTCCTAATCAACAATGTGAAGGTTGTATTTTTGGAAAGCAGCACAGAGATTCTTTTCCAATTGGAAAAGCTATAAGGGCCAAACAACCTTTGGAGTTAGTGCACACAGATATTTGTGGCCCAATTGAGGTAGAATCAGTTGGACATAAAAGGTACATTTTGATCTTTGTAGAAGATTTTACTAGAAAGACGGGTATATTTTCTTATAGAAAAATATGAGGCTTTTGCAAAATTCAAAGAATTTAAAGCTTTAGTTGAAAAACAAAGTGGTTATTATCTGAAGACTTTACGATCTGACAGAGGTGGAGAATTTACCTCAAATGAATTTTTCAATTTTTGTAAAAGTCAAGGAATCCGGCGTCAGTTGACAACTAGTTATACACCTCAGCAGAATGGTGTAGCTGAAAGAAAGAATAGAACAATTCTTGAAATGGCCAAAAGTTTGCTAAAAGGTAAAACCCTCCCAAAACCTTTTTGGGCAGAAGCTGTTGCCTGTACTGTATTTTTGTTAAACAGATGCCCAACAAAGAGTGTCTTTGGAAGAAAACCTGAAGAAGCATAGAGCGGTAATAAGCCAGATATTTCTTTCTTGCGCGTATTTGGATGTATTGCATATTCCCATATTCCAGATGAATGAAGAAAGAAACTGGATGACAAAAGCCAAAAGTGCATCTTCATTGGTTATAGTGATGTGACTAAGGGTTACAAATTATACAACCCTATGACACAAGAAGTGATCGTGAGCAGAGATGTGCAGTTTGCTGAAGATGAAGCATGGACGTGCAATGAAAAAGATGATTAACAACAAGGTGTTATCATAGAAAATGAGCCAAAGAAGGCAGAAACAAGTAGATCTATGTCCGATAGCTCATCGCCTATTAGAAGTTCTCCTCTATCAATAGAAGTTGCAGAAACTTCAAAACGTCCTCAACGAACACAAACGATTCCAGCTCGCTTGCAAGATTATGCGGTCACCTCTGATCATGATAACGATGATATGACCACTGATGAAACTATTGTCAATGTTTGCCTGTTTGCAGATTGTGATCCAGTTTTTTATAAAGATGCAGCAGCCGATAAACGATGGGTTCAAGCAATGAATGATGAAATCCATTCAATAAAGAAAAATGACACATGAGAATTAACTTCTTTACCAACAAGCAAGAAACCCATTGGAGTCAAGTGGGTGTACAAGACGAAGTACAAGCCCGATGGTCAGGTGGATCGCTTAAAGTCAAGATTGGTCGTGAAAAGCTATAAGCAAAAGCCTGGAATTGATTATTTTGAAGTATTTGCACTAGTTGCCAGGATGGATACCATTCGAATGATTGTAGCACTTGCAGCTCAAAACCAATGGAAGATTCATAAAATGGATGTAAAATCAGCTTTTCTAAATGGCTTTCTTGATGAAGAAGTCTATGTTGAGCAACCACCTGGTTATGTGAAGAAAGGACATGAAGAAAAAGTCTATAAATTGAAGAAGGCATTATATGGGTTGAAACAAGCACCTCGTGCTTGGTATACTCAAATTGACGCATATTTGTTGCAGCATGGTTTTCAAAAATGTCCTTATGAGCATACCCTATATATCAAGTCAAATTCCAATGGTGATCTCATTATTGTTTGTATTTATGTTGATGACTTGATATTCACAGAAAATTGCAAAGAGATGTTTGATAAATTCAGGGAAGCTATGACTAGCCAGTTTGAAATGACAAATATAGGATTGATGTCCTATTTTCTGGGCATTGAAGTGTAGCTGACTGATGAAGGAATTTTCATTTCCCAATAGAAGTATGCCATTGATATTTTGAAGCACCTTAAAATGGAGTCACTCAAGCCTATTCGAACTCCAGTTGCTGAACGATTGGAATTGAAGAAAGAAGGAAGTGGAGAACTGATAAATCCCACATATTTCAAAAGCATGGTTGGCAGCTTGAGATATTTGACCTGTACAAGGCCAGATATTACTTATGGTGTGGGTATTATTAGTCGATTTAGGGAAGAACCTCGCCAATCACATTTGCAAGCAGCAAAACGAATTCTGCGATATGTAAGTGGCACCCTTGATAATGGAATTTTCTATTCTTACGCTAACAATTTCAATTTAATGGGATACAACGACAGTGATTGGGGAGGTGATGTGAAAACTCGAAAAAGTACTTCCGGGTATGTATTCTTTCTTGGATCTGGATCATTTTCATGGTCCTCAAAGAAACAGCAGGTTGTAGCACTTTCTTCAGCAGAAGCAGAATATATGGCAGCAAGTTCTGCAACATGTCAAGCAGTTTGGCTTCGTAGGATGCTGGGTGAATTGATACATGAACAAATAGATCCTACGAAAATTATGTGTGATAATAAGTCAGCCATTGCATTAGCTAAGAATCCAGTCTTCCATAGGAGAAGCAAACATATCTGCATCAAGTATCATTATATTCGTGAGCTAGTCAAAAATGAAGAAATCGAATTGGAGTTTTGTAGATCTGAAGATCAAATTGTAGATATTTTGACAAAGCCGCTGAAGGCAGATGTGTTCGAAAAATTGAAAATGATGTTTGCTGTTGCTCTAAATCAATTTAAAGGGAGGCTATTGAAATATCTTAAAGTAGATTTTGAAATGAAGCAGTCAAATGAAGAAGCCAATTTGGTTTTGATTTCGACGCCACCTTGCTGTCTTTAATAGGCAATAATTACTCAAAGCAAGTGGACAATTTGGCTAAGGAACCAAACCGCCCAGCTTTGTTTCTATATATATTTGTGTGTGCTGTGACTTTAAAAAGTGTGTGTGTGTATGCCGTGAGTTTGAGTTGTATTAGTGTATGTGATATTCATTAGCAGAGTGAATGACATTTATATTGGTGCAGTGCAGTGTGTGAGAGGAAAAATAGAGAGCTTGTGTGAGGGAAAAATATTGTGAGTTTGAGAGAGAAAATAATATAGTTATATTTGTGTACTTTGTTACAATTATATAAGAAGGAAATTTTCTCTAAATTATTTTTCTTCTTCGCCATCAATACTTTCTTTATTTGGTTCCAACATAACTTTTCTTCCAACCGTCGTAGCTTTTGCGCCTCTCGTGCCCTCAACCATGGTTATTCTCATATTCGACCACTATGATACCAATTGTAGATAAAATTTTTAGAACAGAACACGCAAAAGTTACGTCGTGATGTTCGTTAATACAACATAATAGAATTAGAAAGGAATACATAGAATCCCCAAAGATTTAGAAAGAGAAAGACAACTTCATTTTGTTTTGACACAATCGTATAGCCAAATTCCTTCAAATACACGTGATTCACTATACCATATATGCTGGTGCACAATTATAACCCTGAGGTTAATAAAAATAGAATTCAAAGCGAGCTTCCGTTGCTTCCCGCACTAACATCTTCTTCCTCGTTGGACTCTGCAACAATTTCCTTTTGTTGAAAATTTAGACCTTCCAAATCCACACCCAAGGATATATAATAGACAAAAAATTAGAAAATAACACCACAAGAAAATTTACATGGAATCTCCCAAACTGGAGAAAAATCACGGGCACAGAGAAGAAAATTCAATATGTGAAAAATTCTTACAATCACACAATTTTTCCTCTCACCCAATCTCTCAATACACCAACACACTCACAAAGAAATACACAAGACAAACTCTCCAACTCTCACCTCAAAAGAGGGATTTAACTATAGTCAAATTTGTACTACAAATCTTTGACTTTGGTTTGGTGCACTAAACAAGGAGGTAGCCAGCTCCTTATATAGGTAAGAGACTTGTCTCAATTGTTGTCCCTAACCAATATAGGACAACAAAGGAGCCAATACTCAACAATCTCCACCTTGGCGACTTTGGTTGATCCCACAACCACACTCCACCTTAATGTAGATCTCCTGAAAATAACATAATTCCCACTGTAGAAAATTATCATGCTTCACAGCATCATGCTCTACCATAAAAGCATACCAACTCAGAATAAACCAATTCTAAGCCTTTTATATCGGCACATGTCGAAAATAACCTTGTTGAAAAAATTATGGTGCAACTCCCATGTTTAGCTTTCCTGGAAGTTCATCAGCCATCGACATAAATTCTACCACACACCTTGCATTAATGTCAAACCAATGCCCGTGTGCAAACTTGTGGACCTGCTAACAGTAACACATCCTCTTTCATGGCAATTTTGGAATTAGCGGCATGCCATAAGGATGTACATGCCCCCCTTTTAGAGAGCAAGATCATTATCCATGGAGACAATATTAGCGACATTGTCAGTCTCTCCATTAACTAACCAGAGCCTTTTGCCGAACCCGCTCTACCTCTCTAATAATTTTTTGAAGCCCTATTTCCTGACATTTTTCTTATGCTCTTCTGCCTTGATAAGTTTTACCGTAAAAATGAATAGTACACTAGGAAAGTTTCCAAGAAAGAGAGATGAGTCACAACGGACACTCTTAAATACCAAGTCTTTCCTTAACTAAAACTTTCCTAAACATGTACTACCGTACTACCATACCAAAACTCCACCGCATCGAATGAACATTTCTCAAGAAAATCTTTTCTGATGTGGAAGATCAGTCAAAACTGCGACCACAGAACATACTTAGAATTTTCAAGAAAAAATACACATTGACTCTGATACCACTTGTTGGGAATTTAGACCTTTCAAACCAACACCTAAGGATATATAATAGACAAAAATATCAAAAAATAATAACATAAGAAAATTTACGTAGAAACTTCCAAACCGAAGAAAAATCACGAGCACCAAGAAGAAAATTCACTATATGAAAAATTATTACAATCACACCATTTTTCCTCTCACCCAATCCCCCAATACACCAACACACTCACAAAAAAATAAACAAGACAAACTCTCCAACTCTCACCTCAAAAGAGGAATTTAACTAGAATCAAATTTGTACTATAAATCTTTGACTTTGATTTGGTGCACTAAACAAAGAGGTAGCCACCTCTTTATATAAATAAGAGACTTGTCTCAATTGTTATCCCTAACCAATATGAGACAACAAAAGAGTCAATACTCAACACCTTTCACCTGTAAAATCAAGAGACCGAGATATTAAATATTGGAAGGCAACTAAGGAAGGATCAAGTTAGAGACCTGAAAAACTTACTTTCAACTCCACTTGCAGAAAAACCTAGGTGATGAACTTTAGAGCATTGGTTTATAAGCGAGCAATTGCAAGTACGAAGAAAAACAAAACCTCTTTTAATCATGTAATTAGAATTCTCATCCATCAAAATGTACAGCAACACTTACTAACTTACATAAGCAACCAGCTCATTCTATCTAACTACCAAGTGCTTGACAAAGTCATTGACTTAGGCGGAACCTTTTACCATCTCCAATATTTATACTCTGTATCTCACTCTTTATACGATCCCTATCTACCAAAAAGATATACGAGATAGACGAAGTTAAAAGCTTTGATTTCTAATCTCGTGAAGGCGAGTGAGTATGTTCAACTATCCATCTGGACTGGCAACCTTTGCGAGCTACTTCAAAGTTCTAGTAATGAGTGAACGTTGACTTTGTACAGAAGAAACCAAGCCTCTCTTTGGTATTGGCTATGGGGCAAAGAAAACAAAATGTAAGTATGCTGCTGTTGTATCCCCTGAAATTGATAAACATGATTACATAAAGCACGTCTAAGTTCAAACCTTTGGTTTTGTAGTCCTCCAACCTCCAGAGTTCAACTCCGGGGAATATGAGAATCCCTCTAAGGGGTTCAAAATTGGAACCTTTTCTCTTACTACTATCCCTCTTCCGAGTCTTGTAGTCTAAAATTAGAATTTTTTTTCACTTTATTAGAACAATGCTTATAAAAATGCATTTGCCACATGCCATATTGCCATTGGAAGTTACTACTTACTAGAAAATATATGAAGTTATTCAACAAAAACCAATGAGGAGCCAATAAACTGTTGAGATATAGAGCCTAATAAAAATATTCTAGACTTTACATCAGGCCCACATTTGCTGATAAAAATATTGTTATATCTTTTGTATTCTATTCTCCTAGTGTATTGTTGTACAGAAAACAATTCACAGTGAATAAAAAACCCTAACTGCCCGTGAACGTAGCCATATTTTGGTGAACCACATAAATCTGTAGTTTGTTTATTTTTCCACACCGTTCTTTGATTATTGTGATTGATCATCCCTAACACAAACAAATTATGATTTCAACCCCTAACTCACTTCTATTGCTCTTCTCTAATTTGCTATATTCTATCCCCCTGTTCTTAATTATGTTCTTATTCCATCTCTTTTGTTCTTTGTTTCTCCAATATTCTTAGGACTTGGAAATGAATTATTACACCACAAAAAGCTAGATTGTAGCCATGTCTCACACCACAAAAAGCTAACTAATTATTTATCCTAAATTTACCTCATCATCCTTTGTAGCCATGTCTTTTGATGCATCGTGACTCTGAATTTTCAGACACTGCAAATAGAACAATATCTGCACATAGAACTGAGTAAGAGAACAACAAAAAATATGGATGTGGACAGAGTAGGTTCTGATCAATAACTACCTTGTTAAGCAAATGAACATTCGATGCATCAGTTGCCAGGATCTGAACTCCAATACAGTTGGAATTACTGCAAAAGGGGCAAAAAATGGATTTGAAAACACATCCATCTTCTTCACACCAAATTCCTTTTCCAGAATCATCTCCAGAACTTCTATTAAGAAGACGCTGATCAACGCAAGAAATGTCAGTAATGAGTACAGGTAATTGTGTAGACGCATTCGTGTTCCAATGGTCCAATCTTTTTTTCACAAGAGACAGCAGGTGAACTTTTGATGATGAAGTCACTGAGCACATAACATTGAAATGTTTCTCAGGAATACCTAACCGGTTTTTGCAGAGTGCACAAGAAATCTGTAACATCTTGTCCTCACTGTTATCAGACGATAAGCAAGACACGTTGCAATCTTCTACAGGGAGTAAGTGGGGACCATTTAAAATGGTGGATTGGTATACCGGCCCTTTCTTATCATTAGTGAACGCTGAATTTCTTGTGGAACTTGCACATTCAAAACTGCTGATAATTGGAACATCAGATATTTCTTCGTCAGTTAATAACTGTAAGCCCATGTACGTCCTCCTTTTCTGGATCTGAGAATTAACACTAAGATTCAAAGATGACTCTACATCTGGCCCGAGGCTGCAGGGATTCACTGTGAACTGTTTGTCAGGACTAACCTCCATGGACTTTAGGGAACTATAAGTAGCTCTTCTTTGGCTTGTAAATGATGGTGAATTCAACGATGCATATGTCAAATCATTAGAAGTCTGAACGACGGTTGAACTAGAGATCCCACCCTTGGAGAAGGATGCTGGACTATGGAGAGCCTCTGGTCCGTCAATACTGGGGGTCTCTTTCACAAGAGTTACTTCTGCATCTTCAGGGTAATAAGTCTCAATACACCTGCAGGTAAGGCAGCAATTATCTTGTAGAGTTCTATCACTTTGACATAATATGATGATGGAAGATATGCTACCACTATTACCCAGTTTATTTTTCTCCAACCATATATGTTACATTCATAATATAAGTAACGCTCAGGCCAGGAAACAGGTACATTATTTTGTTCGCCTTCGTTGGTTCAAGATTGATACAACATTATAACTATCTCGTGAGCACAATATCAAACACAGAACTGGATTGACTAATCTGTTAAACAAATAACCTTAAGACACTGCTTCAAAACATTAGGAATCAGTCCACAAAAGTGTCCTAAAAATTTAAAAGGTAAAAGAGGTTGGACTTGTTTTACCCTGTATCTGTCTGAGAATCATGATCCAGGTCAATGAATTCTTTGCAGCTGTTGGAGTTCTCACCCCCTTGCGCAGATGCCTGTGCATGAACGTCAGCCTTGAACTCCAATTCTTCAGTTGTGACATCATACTTTGACGAAGAGACTACTTTCATTGACTGATCTGAATTTTGCAGTTTCTTACTAGTGGGCCTTTTACTCCTCTTGCTTTTACCATTAGGAGTTGTACAAGTTTCCATACTAACGTCAGAACTTTCTGATGCATTCATCAGGTTCTTCACAACATTCTCCTGGAGACAAGTTTGGCAGATGATTTTCATAATATCATCAGCACTAGCTCATTGGATGTTATCACAGAAAAGAAATCAGTCGTTAGAAAAAGAAACAAAGGTCTAGCTGACCTTTGCATCTCTGAAAAATGTTTTTAAACCCTCCATTGACATGTCAAAGTTTTCATAATGCCGAATTGACTTCCTTAGCCACTTTGAGATATTCACTCTATTCCGCTCTTCCTGATAGCGCTCATCTGCTTGGAAAATTCCCAGAAATGTATTGATGGTTAGATAAAGGCAAAGGTTGAATGCATGCTAAGAAGACAAAATTAAACAGAATTGACAGAAAAGTTCTACATTTTGAAGACAACAATTTTAGAGACATAAATTATCTTCAAGTTTGATAACAGGAATCTGTGACAGTAAGAGAGAGTCCCGAACTCTTCAAAGTATAAGGACTTTTGTTTATTACCTAATAATATGATGGCTCCATAGTCAAACCTATGCCTTATACACCGCCCTGCGGGAGCAGAAAAGAAGCATGTGGTTATAACACATTAAATAAGCTACAAAAATTACTTGCAAATTAAAAACACCAAGACATTACAGATATGTGGCTGTAATCAGGGAGAAGTATTGTTAAAAAGGTTAAGTGAGAAATCATCAAGTTAAAATAAATAAACTAGAGAGAATAAGAGAATTTATTTCAAAATAGAAAAGCTCATTTAATAGTCTACTAAGTATTAATTATAAACGTATGGTAAAAAAGAGCATACCAGCAGCTTGATTTATAGCTCGGAAGGCTTGGTTACAGTACCAGTCACTCCCACTTAGAAGATTTTTAGATGATTTGTACGTGTCATTGTATTTCTTTTTAAGACCAACTTGGATATCGTTTCTGAAAACAAACTTCACATCAACCACAGAATATGAAACAAGCACTGCAGTTGCCAAATGTAATTTAGTGACAAGAATTCTTACATGTTTGGAAATGGAATGCCAACCACTATCTGAGATATCAATTGTGCGAGGTTAAAAGTCGTCAAAGAAAAGTAACAGCTGACAACGTAGTAAAGAATCGAGGAGTATCGAACAGAAACGAATTTGACCATCTGCTGTGGGTCAACTAACAACCATACAGGGGGGTATGCCCTCCTAATTTTCTGTATAACGTTATCTCTTTGGATATAAATAAGATGCGCTGAGCGCACATATTGACGTTTTAAAAAAAAAACTAACAACCATACAACTGACTTAAGTAGAGTTTACCAATGTCCAAAAAGGGAAACCCCGAATTCCTACTATGACATTAACAGATACAAATAAAATTCATTCAATCAAAAGGATACAACCACTCGAGCATTATCATCAGAGAAGTCTATCCCTTCTGAAACCTACAAAATAATGAAATTGTTTGATAAAATGTTATGTGCCTGTAATTAGGATCAAGTCCAAATACAATTTTCAAGAAAATTAATCTCTTTCCTCTTATTCATGTTAGTTCCCTTTTTTGCAGAATTTATTTTTGGTCATGAAAAACTCGCCGCACTTGTCAAAGACAAGTTCTGCCGAGATTGGCTAAATTATTCTATTTCTAATTAGCTAATTTTTATGGTAACTTCTTCCTTACTTTATTGCATAATATAATAGTCTTATATATGTAAAGCAACATAAAAGTTCCACTTTAAATAAGACCCCTAAAAAGACTCCTATTCTAGGACTCTTAGGAAGACTCATATTCAAACTTTTATTAACCTAACTATAACATAAACTAGGTTAGAAATAATAGACTTCTACTAAAATAAAATACTCTCTTCTGATAAACTCCTAATAAAACATTCATACTCCTCTAATATATTCCTAATAAAACACTCATCCATGTCATAAAATTAAAGGTCTAAGGGTTGTCCTAGCATTACAAAGCTCTTATTTTTACAAAAAATAACACACTCCTGCAAATTAGATAAAATAATAATAAATGCCACATGGCACAAATTTTGCAGCCATTGTACCATAGCAGCATCAGAATAATCAAAGAAATGGAGTCTTGAATCAAAGTTTATGCACCTTTCCTCGGCAAACAGCAAGAAAAGCAGCTCCTTCGTTCTTAAAACTTTCCGCGGACTCGTCTTCCTGTAAGTTTTTCATGCCTATTTTCTTAACCTTTCTCTTTCTCGTTCCTGCAGTTGTGCTGCGTCCAGATATCACGTCATAGTAATCCTTCAAAATACAATCAAAATCCTCCTGGCTTCCTCCTCTTGGCTCTACAATAGCCGTTCTATATCAGATATTTTTTTCCCCAAATTAAAGAACTGAAGAAAATCCAGCTATGACTAATTTAAGGCATAACTGTCAAAAAATTCTTGAAAGCTTCTACAGATCCTAAAAATGCAGCTAATAGGCATACCCAAATATCGATTATCTCCATTTGATACAAACAAATGACGATAAATCTTACCAATAAATAGAGACTTTCTTGCATTGAGTCGAGACCATTGACCTGTTTCACGCCAACGGTTAAGTAGTTTTTCCATCAGCTTATAACTTGGGAAGAAGAGAAGGGAGCCCGCTGGAACAACCTTGCAAATTTCTTCCAAAGATTTTCCAAGCGCATCCTTCACAACGAGTCTGTGTCTTACTTTCATATGGAATAAGACTTTTTTGCTTCATAAAAATTTGACTTGAATTGCAATAGATACCTGAAAGGCATACGCATCTGCTGTTTTGTAACTTGCATTTAATGGATAATTATCTGGACTAGTAGATATGACAGCAGCCCACACCTGCACAACAATTACTAATGCTTCACAGAAGGGCAAAAGAACTACCACTACGCATCAACAAAACCACAGGTCAAACCTGTGATTCGGCATCAATTACGTGAGGAGCTTCCAGCGAAGTTCCAAAGTGAACTCCAAGCTCAGATGAGAAGGAATTCATTGGTGACAGGGTCCTAAAATACCAAAAGCAAGAATTAGTTGTACTATATGAAACGTACAAGAACAAGTGATGTGTTAAGTTTCGCCAAACTTAGAAGGCAAGAACAAACTTAGAAGGCAAGAATGTCAAATGTACTATTCTCCACTGAAAATGCAGAGGCAGGTGTATACAGTGACTGCGTTTGGCTAACAAAGATGGACAGTTTAGAGAATGTAAGGACACAAGTGAATAGCTAAGTGGTATTATTAAATGTATAGGTTAATTCCTTGGAGAGTCAGGATCAAATAACTAATGAGCTTGCAAAAGTTGCATGCGTGGAAAAGTTATGGGCTATCTAAATCAATTAAGCGTCTAGGATAATTGCAAGTAAGAACAAGAATACAAGAATATTGCAGTTACGAAGAAGATCCTACAAGTTGTGCACTAAGAGTCACGACACGTCGATGCATCAAACTTACCCAGATGTTAAAATAACAGACAATGAAAGATTGGCTATGTCGCTGAAGACAACAGCTGGGTTCATGCACCACAAACTTAAAATATGTGTCCACCCAGGTAAGTGCCCTGCACCTAACAAGAATAGAATTTGTATCATCGTTAACTTTATTGTCATCAAAATCACTTAAGTCAACACCCTATGTGTAGCACTTACATCTCTATCTATTCAAGATTGATGTCAATCAAATCTTTTGAGAAGGCAACGGAATAGTAAGAGCTTAGTAATCTAAGAAGTATAGATACGAGCACGGACACGTGATACGACATGGACACAGATATGAAGACACACCAATTTTTAAAATTTAGTGGACACGAGCACGATATATATATATATTATAAATTTTAGAATTAAGAAAAAAAATTTAGAATTTATAATATGATGTATATTGATTGACGTATTTCAAGACTTCCATCATCTTAATAATTCATACATATTTGGTACTTTATAAGCCCCTCTAAAAAAATATAGAACATATAATCTATCAAGTTATGTCTAAGTGATCTCTAAATATGTCCATCGTGTGTCAGGAGGTGTCCGATACGGACATATGTCCGACACGCGAACACGGCTTTATTTTGCCGTGTCCGTGCTTCATAGTTAGTAATTATAGGTTTGATAAGCATCTAAGGCATCCTTTCATTGTTGAAGGAAAATTCCAGGTTTTAGGTCAATTGGCAAGAATCCATACCGCCCTTATCATATAGAAAGAATAATAGAAAACTGCACTGACAGCTAACATGTAACAAAACAAATAGATAACTAAAATGCTTACTTCTATCTCTTTTAACATTTCGTTGCAAAGCAAGCTGATAATCAGATATGTGAGTCCCATTCCTCGAGAAGAAATAAGTGAGAGCAGAGAATAGACCTGTTTAACATTCTCAGAAGCAGTCAGATACCATAACTAGGTTATTTGGCAGTAAAACAAGCAGTGGATATGGTCTTGTACCTTCCAATGTCATCACTGCCATGCCACTTAAACCCGGCACATCTGATTCAGTGTCTGTCGAAGTCTTGATTGCCTGAAACCAAAAGTATACCAATCAATATTGTTAAAAGTAATAGAAAGCAGATAAACAAAGGGCAAGAAACTCCAGGACGACAAACTAGTGACAACCTTTGTGGCACACTCCAGCAAAATGGGGAAGCATTGTGGGGAAATATTAGCTTCTTGAAGCTCCTTTAAAGCCTTCTCACCAGTCCAGCTATACCACAGCCACATACAGAAAAATAATCAGTACAAAGCCTCCAGATTAAAGCAAACATGTGAATAAAAATTTCAAATAATGTGATCCGTTAAATATCCATAAATCAATTTCTGACCAAGAGACGTAGTGCTGCAGCTCACGCTTCTCCAGTGTGTCTTTCCTCCGTTCAATCCAACTCGACAAGTCCTATACAATTCAATCACAGATTAATCGCAGAAAAGGACAATCACAGCTTGGAACACAAAAACCATGAAATACAACTTATGTTGCCTGTATCATTTCACACAAAGGTTGATAAATGATAGCATCAACTCCACAAAGTTGCTGCAATTCCGTCTGCAATTCTTGAACAAAAAATAAGATAGAAATAAGTAATAAAAAGAAAAAAAGCAAATATAAAACTGCAGCCTCGTTTACGACTTACTATGCAAAACATCTTCTTCGATGTCCACACTACCAGCATCACGAGCAATGTCTTCTATATTGCTGGAGATATTTTTTAAAAAATGTACATTGTCAATAAGGTCGGATGACTCTTAATGTAAGCTACATGATCAGTAATACTTATAAATCTTGAAACGGCTATGTTAAATCTAGTAATATCTGGAGATAATCAATCACATGACCTAAACATAGCAGCTACATTTCAACTTTACAATCAATGTTCAAGATCATTTATGAAAAATATGAACAAAACTCATGAATATCCTTCTGTTTTTTGGATTTTCGTGACATGGCATATAGCGTTAAAGAAATCCAAACGATTTCCACTCCTTTCATGTAGATAACAATTAGTAATCCTATAAAATAGGCAGGCCTGAGTTATTAGGAAGTAAGAATCCTTTATGCCTGAAAAGGGGTAGTAAACTGGCTCAAAATGTCGAAGTTTTGTGCTTAAGCAACAACATGAATGAAGACTTCAAAATCCAAAGATTGGTGAGATCTATGGGTTAAGAATGATGAAAAGAAACTTGGAAGACATACTGGGCTTCGTCAAGAACAAGCACGGCCCCTCTAATGTCCACTTCCATTGCTCCTCGAATCACTGGATTGATTATATAGTTATATGGGCAAAAAGTCAATTGTGCATCATCTGCCATGGAACGCGCTGCATAATATGGACAGCCTAAAATGACGACACAGAAAGGCATGTATCAGAAACATTAAAAATACAAAAAGAGCTTCAGAAGGTGCATAAGAGAATAGCGTATGAAATGGGCCAATCTCGCTGGAATTCTTTAAAGGTAAATCACAAACCTTTAACAACTTTCCCAATTTTAACCAGATCTTCAATATCATGGACCTCATGGCAACCTCCCTTTTGAAGTGATGGATGACCTTTAACTTTATGAGCGTTTCTACAGTAAAGAATGACTACTAGTCACATATAGAATTAAAATGAAGCAACTCCATGCAGTTTGGAGACAACTCACTTGAAGTGTGAGCATCCACATTCCTGATCCTTCAGAAGAAGCTTACTGAAATATTTGATTAAAATTTTGAATTAAGAAAAGGGAAGGAAACAAAAAAATTAGAACTGCACTAAAAACAAGTCATACCATTCTTCGTCAAGATTCTCTTTCCCATTTACATGATTATTAGTACAGTAATGTTTTCGTGAAGCCTTGGGAACACAAAAACTGCAAGTCAGAATCTCCAGTGGTATATTATGGAGAGTTGAGGGGCAGAATGAACATAAAATGGTCATTAAAAAAACAGAAACCACAAACAAGAATGCTTGAGAAGCAACAAAACTACCAAAACCGTCATTGGCACCCGATAGGCAGTCTTCCTATATTCACGAATCACCTGAGAAAGTTGAGAATGTGTCCTCCTTCAATGAACAACAAAAAAGCAACACAGTTGCAGCGGTTAGTTGTATTCCCTAAGGTAATAAGATTTTTAATTTGGTTTATTATTCAATTGCAAGTCGAATTAAAACTCCCAACAGGCCTGAAAAGGTTATAGAAATTACCATGAATTTGAATTTGAGATAGCAACTTTCTTACAAGTTTTTCACTAGGATGAAACTCTCACCATAAGAGTGCCACTCTATACCGTAATGAGAACATAACATTCAACTCCTGATGGGTGTTTGGGATCTCAAACACGAATTATATAAAAAATTCAGCGACCAAATTCCATAATGTGATTGATTACTCCAAAATTGTTCCGGGGTCCAGAGAATGCCAGCTTAAAGCATCGCATGTAAGAAATCAAAAAGAACATCGTATTTGAAAACCCATATTGCTACAGGTAAACCATGTGGTCACTTGAAAGCATGATGAGTAATCCTTGGCAACATTTAGAGCAATAAACTTCTACGAACAATCAAATACGATAAGAAAATAGAATGTGGTACTAATAAAGAAGACGAACTTACGATGAATAGAATATGGTAGGCACAATACTTTTCTTTTGATTTTTGTTGTTTGATGCAGGTTGAGCCGGCTCTGTCACACTGGAAGGCAATTTTCCTACACAAATACGTACATAAGCATTCTTTTTCGTTTCATTTCTATCACCAGTTGAAAGTCACATTGCAAATTTTTCTAATCAAATAAATTATGGTTTAACTAAACAATCCGCCACTAACTTACTCGAAGGTTGAGTCTCCGGAATAAATCCACCGCCATGACCCAGTGGATCGGTCATTGCCTCCGGGTCCGGTTTAGATTGCGCTTGATCTGCCTGCTGTTTCTTTAGCTTATAGTTCTGTTGCCAAGCGAGAGTCGAGCAAAGAAGTGAGAGCGATTTACCGGTACCAGTCGGAGATTCCAAAAGCGCGTGACAGTGGCCGTCTCTGAGGGCTCGATCAAGGGTGGATATGACTCTACCCATGAACGCGAGCTGTGTGCCGTACGGTTGATACGGGAACTCCACTTGAACTCCTCCAACGTGATACACATTCTTAGGCTTAGGGCTAGGGCTAGGGCTGGCGGTAGTCACCGGAGTTGCAGAGACCATGTCGGCACGATTCTTTCTTGATGGTCCTAGAAAAGTGCCCTTCATGGCTCGGATAGAGTGCTTTTAGCGAGGTGCGGTGTTTTGAGAGTTTTGAGCGGGAAATTTCGATTCTGGTTATTTTGGATTTGGACGCGGGAGGGATAACCGAAACTACACCATTACCGCTTAAGCGGTTTATTAATGAGATGAAATATAATATAATATTACTTCATTGTTTAATATAAAATGAGATGAAATAAAAGTTAAGAGTTTCATATTATATTTTATTTGATTTTAAATAATAAAAATAAAAAAATAATTTTAGAGATTTACAATAAAATATAAAGTAATAAACAATTTTATGTTATATTACATTATAAACTCTTCATCTAAACAACACTTTACAATATTACATTATTAACTCTTTTATTTCCTCAAACAATACTTTTTAATATTACATTTATTTAAATTATATTTCATTACAAATTATTCCATTCCACTCAGTTATATTATATTCCATTCCATTAAAAACTTTACTTCTTAGCAATAGATTTGACTCTAAGTTTGAGGCTTAAGTCCGAGTTTGATAGGGTTTGAGAAGTTCAAGATCCAAATTGGCTTAATTTAATGGTATATTTGGTTCATTTAGAAAAATAGTAACAAGAATTATAATGAATATAATAAGGAATAAAAATGAATATGACTTCCATTCTTTACTATATTAAAGGGTATAGAGTATTGCTTCAAAAGGGGATATAAAAATATTGTTTATCCTATCATAATATATTACCAGTTACCTTAGTTCATTATTTACTCATTTTTCTTCTCATTCCAACTAATCAAACTCTCCTAAAATTGATTAATTTTTTTAAAAAAATTTTAAAGCGATGCTTTTTTATTGAAAAATGACATAATTTTTTTTAAAAATTATTGATTTTAGATTAAGCAGCTAGAGTTTAATCCTATTTCAAAATTCAAAATTTTGAGAAAATATATGATTTTGACTTAAAATTTGATTGTTAATTAACTCAAAATTTACTCATTAAAATTTTAAATTAGGTTGAATTAGAATCAAATTGCTTTGATTTTGTTAATGAATAGGTATGTTAAGAAAAAGTCAACGTATCTAATGTACAACATTTCATGTTTTGTGAGAATTTAAATAGAATTGCAGTCTTCTACTTGTAATTTTTTAATAAAGAAATTGTTTTTACGATTCGAACCTGCGATTTTTATTCACAAATGAGTTTTCTTTAAAAAAAATTTTGATTAAGAATGTTGAAAATTGTGTAACATAATCTAAAGTTAACAAATACAACCTGATATCAATGTGAAATTAAAATTTTTTAAATAAATGATTTTATTTAAAGTTTTTAAAAATTAAAAATATATATTTAACACTTAAGTTCAATTAGGCTTTGGATCACCCATACCCGAACTTGGGTTCAAGTCTGAAGTCTCAAAACCGATTTCGGAATTTGGATTTAAGTATGACCCGACCCAGCTTTCCCAATGTCAAACCTACCTATGACCCACTGTGGCGCCATTTCTCTGGTAAGTAACGAATGAGCACCAGCCACGCGGCAAATTGACGTGGCGATCCGAGAAAATTTATCGAGCAAGGCCAAAGAGAAAACAAACACTACTAAAACTCGGAGCTCGACAGGAGTGAAGGTTTAATCGGAATCGCTGCGAAGAATGGCGGAGTCACCGGCGTGGCTGTTTATTCTGTTCGCCGTTTTGACGTTAACCGCTGTTTCGGGAATCGACGACAAATGCGCCGCTTGTAATGCCATCGCGGTACCTTTCATTTCATGTTTGTGGTAGTCAATTTGACATCTCAGGATCTTTATATTAGATCTCCGTTTGTTCTCTCCAAATTGAATTTGTTCATGTTCTTACTGAGTTACTGTTAAACTGAGGAATCTGACTAGTAATGGTGTTTTACAGGAAGAATTAGAGCGTGGTCTTTCCAATGTAAGTGCTGCATTGCTTATTTTGTTTTAGGTTGTGAGAATAATAGTTTCTCGTCTTCGACTTGTGCTATCCAATGAGTAATGGAATCTGTTAGGAAAAACCAAGGAATCATTTGGACATGAGACACCGTTTGGACTCTAAAGGTCAACGTGAAGGGAAGTTGATTGATTACAGGTATACTCTCTTCACCTTCTAACGAATTGAGAGTAATGAACTAAGTTCCAAGTTATCGTCTTTTATTACCGGATATTGCTTACTATTGGAGGTGTTATGTTGTTGATGAGAAAAGTCTTGTATCTAGTTGATTACTCTATCTCATAGCGTACAGGAGGGGGTGGAATTTACAAGTTGATTTAAGATTCAGATTGGGTAGTTAGAAAAATGGGCTGAAATTAGTGCGAGTCGATGAATTCTGCTTTTGTATTAGATAGGTTGTACTAGATTGGTGTAACTTATGTTCAATGGTGGGACAAGGAAACTTTTGTTTATCCTGATTGGACTGAATTGTAGAAAGTTTCTTGCTGCATTCAATCTAAGTTTACAAGCTGTAAGATTAGATACATTGTACTTTGTTGGTGTATCTTATAAGCAATGGCGGGACAACGAAACATTTGTTTATCCTGATTGGACTGAATTGTTGAAAGCTTCTTGCTGCTTTCAATATAATGTAAGTTGATTTAAGATTCAGATCGGATAATTAGAGCAATGGGCTGAAATTAGTGTGAGCCGATGAACTCTGCATTTGTATTCGATATTTTATACTACATTGGTGTATCTTATGTGAAATGGTGGGACAAGGAAACTTTTGTTTCCCCTCATTGGACTGAATTGTAGAAAGCTTCATGCTGCTTTCAATCTAAGCTTAGATACAAGCTCTAAGCTTATATATGTTGTACTACGTTGTGTATCCTATATGCCATGGTGGGACAATGAAACTTTTGTTTGTCCTGATTGGACTGAATCGTAGAAAGCTTCTTGCTGCATTGTAGAAAGCTTCTTGCTGATTTCTTTCTAAGTGTAGATACAAGCTCTAAGATCAGATATGTCATATTAACTTTTGTTTAGCCTGATTGGACTGAATTGTACAAAACTTCTTGCTGCTTTCAATCTAAGTATAGATACAAGCTCTAAGATTACAGATGCTTTTGCTTACTGTGTTATAATTGTTGCCACACCCTCGCTCTCCCTTGTGGTTCCACTTTCTAAACTATTTCTAATGCCCTTATCTTTTTCCACTTATGCTTTAAATAGAGTCAGTGAGCTAAGAGTTGTTGACCTCTTAGATGGCCTTTGTGAAAAGATGCAAGATTACACTCTTCAAAAGGTAACTCCGAGTTTTACATGGTTTCTTTACCTTCTTGTTTTTGCTTCCATACAGAAGAGAAGTACATATATATAGAATTCAGACCATAAAATACAGACCTTACTTTTGGAATTTGCAAGTACTTTATGGAACCTAGTGTTCAGCTTTCAGCACTTTGGTAACACCTCGAACTTTTGAGCTGCATGTGATGTGTACATCCTCAATCATAGCTGTTTTTTTTTTTCCCTCCCCTTTCAGCACATTCAATGACCTTATTTTATTTTCTGCAGATAGATTCTAAAACACACCTGTGGACCAAAGTGTATAACTGGGACAATCTGACAACTAGTATGTATTTTGCAACACCTGCTCATATTGACACCTGTTTTCTCAATGTGCTGGGGTACCATGACCAATTTGACTTGGAAAATCATATTATTGGAACTTGAGATTTACTTCAAACAAGTTGCAAATTTCTGGTTTCGTGCTTAATCAATTGGTAAAAATTTTGCATGCTGGAAAGCGTGATGTTCATTACACTTTTAGGGAACTTTGCCAGAGTTTTCTTATCCTATTTTAATTTATCATTTTCCTCTCTCAACTGCATAGAGGTCCTGCAAACTTGAGAATTGAGTTAGCCTTATTTCCTACTATTTAATCTTCCCTTTTTTTTCTTTTATCGTACTGGATTCATATTCAGTGTAGGCTCTAACTTGGCATGTTAACATATTTCCTTATTTCATGTTCTTTGCCTTGTTTAGTTCAAGGTTTTGAATCTTCATTGTCTTTTTTTCTGTTTACTTTGGCTGATAGATAAACAAGAAGCCCGTGCCTATGCAAAAGATTTGTCATCTTATTGTGGAAGGTGAGGCATTAATGGCACTTGCAGTCCTCCTTGTTTTTATTCACAATGACACCATTTCACAAGCAATGGCTTCCTTTGCATAAGTGATAGATGTCCTAATCATATTTAGAACATTTTGGCGCACCTTGCATTGTTCTTCCTTTGTTTAGGGTTTTTAATATGAAAAGGATAGGAGGTGAAGAAAGAGGGAAAAGAGAACTTTGTCTCAAAGTCAAGAGCAACTCATTCTGATGCTTTAAGTATACTAGTTTAACTAATTGAAGTCCTGGGAAACAAGTTGTTCAAATGAGTATACATAAAGCCTGGGTTCACGTCTCCTCATTTTGAGATTGTTACTCTGAAGTGGGAGAATTTATATAGCATTCTAAATGAGAAATAGATGATTCCTAATCAATTGTAAACTTCTGAATAAGCTAAGCTTCGGGAGTTGAAAACTATATCCAGTCATCAAGATAAATATCCCAATTTCCTGATCAGAATATAAATCCCAGAGTATAAAATGCCAAAGTGTTTGATTGGTAGTTCATAATTACCATGCTTAACCCAATTGTTGATAATGAGACAGGTTACTCGAGGAAACTGAAGATGAGGTGAGTTGCATCCTTTGTAGTCATTTCCATATAAAAAGTTCATTTTTATGTTGATAACTTGATATAGATGACAATTGTTTAGCGCTACTGACACCAGTTTCTATCGTAGTTATCAGATTTGATAAAAGAGGGATCTGTTAAGGTAGGAGGTGTGAGCAAGGTTCTATGCCAAGATTTAAGCAGACACTGCACTCAGTCAGGGTACTGATGAATCTAAAGCCAATCAGCACCATTTTACATACTAGAATTGTCACTGGAGTCTGCTGCATCTCATTGTGCTTATCTGAAAGCAGGAATAATGTTAGCGTTTTCTTATTCACCCCCAGGGACATTAGGTTCATCACCTACTTACAAAGGTTTAAAAATCCAATTTAGAAAAAACATCCATCATCTTGTTCAATCTAGTCGCAGCTAGCTAAAAGACGTTTACCTTCATTTAGGCATCTTCGATTGACAGACTCCAGTAGGTTAAGATTATATATCAATGAGTGTCATTTAACTTTTCTATTATTATGTGCAGTAGCTCTCTTCAGGTGGATGACGATAACGAAGGATCAGATGAACTCTGAGTTACTCCTGCGCAAGGAAACATACATGGTGAAACCACGTCCTTGCTAAAAGAATTTCATGATTGAATTGTTTGTAACTTTTGCTTGATTCTATAAGCAAACAAAATTTTGAGACTGATCCAGTTTTATACGTTTGAGTTATGGCTTAATTAACACCTTCTTAAAGGAGATTCACAATTACAATGCATGTTATTTGAAGATTTATATGCAAAGTATGGCCTTTGGGAAAGGAAGCTGTGAAATTAAGATATTAAACATGTTCTTTGAAGATATATATGCAAAGTATGGCCTTTGGGAAAGGAAGCTTTGAAATTAAGATATTAAAGAAAGAAAGAAAAATATAGATGCATTGTCAAAACCTTGTTTATGATTGGAAATAAACAAGGTCGAACATCATAAGTTGGAGCCTGTCAGGTTGGCTTGACTTGAATCAATTGGTTATTATTGGTTGGATTTGAAAAAATTTGTCAAATTTGAGTCAGATCGAACTGAAACACAGAATTGATGGTGAAAGTGCTAAACCATACCTCCAATCTTCATATATCGTAAGTTTTGAAATTATGTACAATGGACAAGCCAACAAGACAGTGGAACAATATAATCTTCATGATGATACAACATTAAATTATCTCAGATTTACAAGGTTTTAAAAAGCTTAAATGAATCAAATTATACGAGCGTGTGACTTCCCTGGATGAGGTAGAAGAATGACAGCAACTAGTGAGAAGACAGCAGTTTGAAGCCTGGGACATACATGTCCTAATCAGTTGCTAACCTCAGGAGTGTTACAGTGCAACTACATTTTGATCGATCCCTACTTCTCAAGAGTTATTGTCCAGTACACCCTTGAGTAAGTTCAGAGCTTCAGCGGATATGCTCCTCCGAACTCGAGCTTGCGGCATTTCTATCCGAGGTGGTGGGTCTACAGAGAAACAAACTACTATTACCGTTACATTATCACATGTATTACGCTTGAGAGCTTCTCTAACCAGCTGTTTTGAGCACTTTTCAGGATCATTGTGAAGCATCAATTCTTTCCTTGCAATTGCCACGGCACATTGGCTGCTCATTACGTCCCATAAGCCATCACAACCCATGATCAAGAACTCATCATCTTCTGTCAAATCCGTCTCCTGCAACTCGGGCTCTGCGCTTAAAGGGCAGGCAGAACCTTTAGGCCCCTTCATATGCCAGTCTCCTAGAGCACGTGCAACAGATAATTGACCATTAAGGTAACCATCGTAAATGACTCCACCTAGTTTCTCAATTCTTAGTTTCTCTGATGTGCAATTAGGTTTGTGATCCTTGGACATCTCGACTGCCCTTCCTCGCCTCCCTAACACAGCTCGACAATCCCCGGCATTGGCTACTATTAACATCCTGTGATGATTATTAGAATTATAGGATGTCAATCTCACAACGAAAACTCTAGGTCCAAGTGGCACACATCCAAGAACAAAATAATAGAAAACCAGCAATTTATTCATCAGACACAATTCAAGAAACTGGAGCAACCACATTATCATGCTACTTCCACGATTAAGATAAGATCCAAGTTTATTATATTCTTGTTTTTGAAGAAGATGACACAATGGAGCAACATACACAATCAGACCTCTACTGTAAGGTTTTACATTCACTGAGTTTTACTATAGTATATATATCCCCTTGTCCT
>JANZLD010000006.1:330840-349079 GCA_026413575.1 Erythroxylum carthagenense | reverse complement strand
GCATCATGAAACAGTTAAGAGGAACTAACAGAAAACAAAGCATTGCGGCATCCAAAGCACTAAAAGTCCCAAAAAAATAAAACATTTCTAGACATGTGAACGCCATCATAAGATCCAACAACTTCCAACTCCAACAACCATGAGTCCCAGATCGACCAAAAACATATCTCCTTTATTTGGCAGACAAAATATGCAAACAAGACATGAATTTACCAGATCAGCAGCAGCCAGAAGCTTCATAGAACCCACACCAGTCCTTACGCCAGATAGGTGTCGTGGAGGCTTCCCATTTGTGGCTTGCTTCACACTATCCAAGCTCTCTTGGTTCTGATTTTCCATAACCGAAACATTCTCCCTATTACAACTTCCTTCTAATATTCCAAATGGAGGTGAGAAGTCCATACCAGCAGCCATAACCCTCTTACACTCATAAATGAACTGACTTTCCCTTGCAGCAAACAACCTCACGATTCTTCCCTCAACAATTATCCGATCTATGACTCGAAGCTCTTCTTTAATAAATCCAAATATCGGAATATCCAGACTTCAAGGACTACCCCAAATTCCCAAAACCCAGACTTTCCAGAAACGTGATTCCTTCAAACAACTAACCAACAGTTCCAAGGCAAGCAACCCTTTATCATAGATTCTCTAACGTTCACAATCCCTAAGCAATTCAACAAGAAGTCAAAACCCAAAAACCCAATTCAAACTTAACCAAGTAAAACTCCCCAAAATCAAAGCTTTCAATCAAGATTATGCGAAAATTCCATCAAATCAATCAAGAACTACAGAGACAGAATCGGCGATTCCGTGCAAAAGGGGTTACCAGAAAAAGGCGATAACAACTTAACAAGTTTACCAATCGACTAAACTGCACTTAAGATTGAACAGATGAAGAAGGTGAAAGTCTCGAAGAGAAATAGGAAGAACCGATGAAATTTCTCCTTTTTTTTTTTCCACAGGCTTGTTGATGGTGTTTGGTTGGGTACTGGCAAATCCAGGTAATCCGGTGGATCTTCTAGCTGTCGGAGAGTGGTAAAGATAGTCTAACCGACGCGTGGCCAATTACAGTTGGTGGATCGTTTGGTTATAGTTGTTTATGTTTTTAGTTAGCTCGTGCCGCCATTGCGGTCCATCCCAGCCCTTGATCTATGCACTGATAAATTGTTTTATTTTAAATCTTGATTTCAAGGTTCCGGTTCACCCCGAAGTCAACGGATTAATCGGATTTTGAGTCGGGTTTAAGCTTTTTTTATAAATAAGTTTTAAATTTAGATTTAAGTTGTCTAATTCGATCTAATTCAACTAAAAATCTAAAAATTACAAAAATTATGTAAACAAAATAATATCATTTTCAAATTTTCTAATTAAAAATTAAAAATTAAATAGTCAAGTTTTACTTGACCCAATCGAGTTTTAGGCCACTCGAGCCCAATCAATATCGGACTCATGCCCAAAAAAAAGTTCTCATCTTGGGTCGGTAGTACCAAAATTAAATCCTATACTTGCTCCAAATGATGTATTAGTATCTCATACTAAAGGTCCAAATCAAACATTTGAAAAGTGATTGAAAGCCCAAATCCCAACTACTGGGCCAAAGAAGGCCCAATTAGTTGCCACTCTTTTGCTTTAAAACAACTAAAAATAAATAATATTTTAAAGCAAATAAAGAAAAGAACAAACCTTCTGTTACAGTTAACCTATTTCTACTCTATTCTATGTCATCTCATTCATATATTATGTGAGATCCAAAAAAATATGCGAATGAGATAATACGAAATAGAGTAAGAACAGAGTAACCAGAACATGTCTAGAAAAATGTAAGAATGAGATAATGAGGAATAAGAAAGAAATAGATTAATGTGAACAAAAAATCTCGTTTAAAAAAAAATGGAAAGATGTTAAATTTGACTTATGGACAAGAAAAAGTGAGATAACTATTAATTAGATTAATGTCCCACGTTACCTAACTAACTTTATTTAGTTCATTTTTTTATTATTATAAGCATGGCCTAAAAAAAAGATTCGACTGAGTAAAAGTCATCAAATTTAGCTTAATTGACTTTTTATTTTTAAAAATTTTAGGTTTAAAATTGAGCATAAATTTGTTATATAAAAAGACGTTATAAAAATTTTAAAAGTAAAAAATAAACGACTCGACAAATCTGACTTAACTACTTTTTATTATTTAAAATTTTAAACTTCGAATGATATTCACGTTTAAACTATCCAATCCAAAACTTAAATCGTTTATATAAAATGGCATTGTTTTTTAATTTTTAAAAATTAAAAATAATTAGATTTAATCGAGTTTTAAGTTGTCTAATCTTGATCGGGTTTCAGAATGCTCAATTTCGATTAAACTCGAACTTGAATTATTTAGTTCAAAACTCGAAATTTTTATATGAAATGTCATTATTTAAAAATTTTAAAATAAAATAATAAATTTAATCAGACTTTATTGAGTTTTAAGTTGCTCAATCTTAATTAAATTTTAGGATTCTCAATCTCGATTAGACTTGAACTTGAATTATTTGGTTTAAAACTTGAAATGTTTATATAAACTAACATTGTGTTAAAAAATTAAAATAAAATAATAAATTTTATCAAACTGGATCAAGTTTTAAATTAACCAATTTTGATCGAGTTTCAGGATGCTCAATTCCAATCAAACTCAAACTCAAACTCGGACCTAGAGCCTTTAAAGTTAATCAAGATTTAGGAGACTCATACTCTTAAACCAAATTTAAGTTTAAAAACAAAATTTTAATTTTAACTCAAATAAAATAGACCTAATCTGATTCATCCTGACCCGACCTAACTCGACGAGAGAATAGGAGAAAGAGACTGAAAATATCACGTGATAGGTTGTGAGTTTAGACAGAAGTGAGAGAGAGAGAGAGATGAAGGATTGAGTGAAGGGGACAATCCTGAATTATTTGAGAGCAGCCGTTACTGCTGCGAGTACAAACAAAAAGATCAAGGACAAAATCTCATTTATACCTGAAAATGCCATTCCAACTACTAGTAGGGCTGAAGATGTTTGATTTAATCGAATTACGCAAAATTAATACATTTAATTTAATTTTGAATCATATTTGAGTCTCGTAAATTAAATTAACTGTTCGAAAAAATTAATCTTTTACAACACTAAAATGACGTCATTTAAGTAAGTTCGAGTTTTTAGCAATTGAGCCGGCTTGAAAATAGTAGTAAAAGCAATAAACTTTTAATATTTTAAGGATAACAAGAGATTATTGTAAATTTTATCAAAAGTTATTTAAAATTTAAATTAATTAAGTTTTAAATTTAAATTTTAAAATATTAAAAACACAACTATGTTGTTGTTTAATTAATTTTATAACAAATTTAATGCTGAAGGATAACAATATAATACACGTGGACCGACTCAATGCAAATTTTAAACTCAACTTGAATCTATTAAACTTAACTTGATATAATTTTATGTGCATATACAATTTTTTTAATGAAAGTTTAAAATATCATAAAATTTGAAAATTATAAAAAGTTTTGTAATAGTTATATAAAATTAATTAAATGACATAAAATTTTGTATGTTTCACTTTTTTAAAAACTGTTTCGAATCTCAAATTATTTTGAATTCAGAGGTGAAAAACTAGAAAAAAAAAGATTTCTTCTTCTATTTCAACTGAAACAGTCTATATTTTAAATGAAGTGAGGTGAAAAACTAGAAAAAAAAAAGATTTCTTCTTCTATTTCAACTGAAACAGTCTATATTTTAAATGAAGTGAAGTAAGTTTTTTTTAAAATTTTGGGTCGAATTATGGCTTAAATTACTCGATATAGTCTATTTGAAACCCAAATTTATAAAACAAAGTTATGTGGTTTTAATTTTTAAAATTTTAAAAAATTAATAAAAATTTCAGTCATTTAAATTTGATTGAAAAATTGAATATATGAATAATTTAATGAGTGAGAAAATACACAATTAAAATCTTAATCACATTTGGATTATGATATCTAGTTTTGGTCAACTCCAATGACGTTGGATTTTGCCATGCCCATATTTAAGAAATGAAACACGTGAGATTAGAGCTTACTTAGAATTAATATTAAACAAAAACTTGGGAAGTCCTAGACTCCTACGTAAGTAGGTTTTGACAATTCTTAATTAGTATGACTCGGTCTTAAATTATGCATGTTAATGAGTCATGCTATAGCTAATTGGTCTGATTGGTGAATTCAGTTATATTTTTTAGAAAATTTAAAAATAATATCAATTTTGACATTTTGGTCGGGCCAAGTTAGCCTGTGCTAGACTTAAGTAGGTCCATGGCTCGGAAAACTTGGGCCAAATTTAGGCCTACTAAAATTGACATCCTTATATGAAATTAATAAATTATGTCTAAATTAAGGCTAATTTGGAATTTAGATATTGATTTAATTTTATTATTTTACATAAAATTATTTTAAAAATAATTAAAATTAACTTAAAGTTATTATTTAAAAGTTTTAAAATAATTACTTAAATATAACATGGTAATATCCATTTTTATTGGTACCAATAAATTATATTATTTTTAATAAAATATATTTAAAAATAAAAATTATGAACCCTTTTTTCAGTTTTAATTTTAATTTTCAAAAAATATTTTATAGTTTTTAATTTTTAAAAATAACTTCGCGGAATTTATATAAAAAATAATAACATGAATTGCACATGTTAATTAATTAAATATTATTAATATACAATTTTAATTAATTAAATTAAAATTAAAATTAAAATTAAAATTAATTTACATACAAAAAATGGTTAAAATCATATGGAATCCCTTATCTTATCTTTAAAGTTGAAACTTTGAAAGAAACTAGGAGTTCAATAATACCTTAGAGATTAGCTTCAGTGAGATGTGCTGACAAGACACAAGTGGAAAAGAGAACAAAAGAATCTCTCTTTCCGTCCAAGATTGGATCTTTCTGTTGGAATTTGCATATCACGTTCGTTACCTATCATACTGCTTTGTTATGGATTATGTTCATTCAACTTTACAAAAGAAGTTTTGATATTTAAAAATCGTAACTTGAAAATAAACCAGTAACTCGTGGAGTTACCGTGTAAGACAAGTCAGTTTGTTCTTCACTTTTTGATCTTTTGATTGTGTTCTGTAACTTGGTTTAAAGAGCCTTTGGCTGCCGGGATCTTGGTTGTTGACGGCGTTGTCGCCTGCGGTTGACGACTAAAGAACCCCCATACTGAGAGTGTACTTGAAGCAGCAACCAAACAACCAAAAAGTTGACTGCTCGTGGAAAAAATAGAGAAGACGAGAGCTTTCGTACGTATTCAAGTTGGTATAAAATTCCTTGGCATTCATGTTGATCACGTGACGTTGAATTTCAAGCCAACAGCTAAACTCACTTAACGGTTGAAATTTGGTGAATGATTCTTGCAGATGTGGTCCCCGCTTCCTTTTCCAAGTGAGTCTGTGATTGATGTTATTACTCCTCTTCGACTGTTTCTGGTGTTGTCTTGTAGAGCATTGTAATATATGGTGTCCAATACAGCACATGGTCACTTGGGTTTGGCCCTAAAGAACAATTCTTTGCTTTGAGGTTGGGCATTTCCTTTTTTAGATGTGGGTTTTTCAATTATGATTTATACACGGAGAATCCGATTCTGCTTTCTCCTAGCTCGTTATTTTTTCTTCTTCACATCACTTTTAGCTGTGTTACGGATTTCCTTTTCTGTAGGAAATGTTGAAGCACATGGTTTTTGGGACTCTCGAGCATTTTTAAGGTTTTATGTTTCTTTCTTTTCTGGGTACTAGCTCCCTGTTGTTTGTATTGTATCAGAAACCAAGGATTGTCTGTCAATCGTTGTCATCAATGTCTTCTTGTTGAAAAACTGAAAAAGAACGAATCTTTTTTACTGTTATTTTACCTATTATTCTACTTTTAGAGCAGACAGAGTAAGCCTTATGCACTTAAAACAACATGTTTATGAATTTCAGATGAAGTAACTTGACCCTTGTTGACACTTCTCAACTACACTCTCATACACGAAGCTTTCTCTCTTCTTTTTGTGCGCTCTGGTTGTTCCAATTTATGTTATAACTCTGGTCACTGACCTTTTAGACCAATAGCTTATCTGTCGTTCTTATGTTTTTTATGTCTTTCCTTCTCTTTTTCAGGGGAGATACCAGAGGAGTGTGACTGATGAGTTGCTACATCCCATTCCATATTTTTGTTTTGGCTTTTAGGTGCATCTCTTTTCTGGTGACTCTTTCCAGGAGCCTGCTTTTCCATTTTTATTTTGCATGCCAATGGATTGGTGCTTTTAGCTGCATTGAAGAGCAATGAGCTGTAAAGAGCAGTACTTGTCTTATGAATGGGTTTTAACTGGCAATTTTAGTGTCATTTGTCTAATATGGTTTTTGGGGTTTTAGATTTAGCAGAAAACCTGGTTCTGAAACTTGGTTCCTACAATTTACGAGCTGTTCAATCCACTGGCTCTCTTTGCTTCTGATTTTAAAGGATGTTGTGCTATGGAGCTTCTTTAGTTTTCTCGAACTTCATTGGTTGCATATTTCTATGTAGTAGTAATCTTTTAAACATCAGCTATTAATTAAGCTCCGTCCCTGCAGAGCATCTGATAACTTTGGCTTTCGTCTGATCTTGAGAGTCCATGCATCAATTGTGCATGTACTTCTGCACCGGGAAACTGGGAATTCTTTTTAGGGATCGGAGATAATTTGCCATTCATACGAAATGAGTGCAGGTTTTCTCTTGGTATTTCTTTTTCTCTTATCTGGACCATGTACACGTGGCTATAGTAGGAATGTTACCTCAAGACCTACTGTTGTGAAAATTGGAGCTATTTTTACATTTGATTCGACCATTGGAAGAGTTGCCAAGATTGCTATTGAACAAGCTGTCAAAGATGTAAATGCAAATTCTAGCTTTTTACGTGGAACCAAACTACTAATCAAAATGCAGAACTCCAATTGCAGTGGTTTTGTAGGCATGGTTCAAGGTACTTCACCATCTGCCTCTAATCTTAGTGTTCATTTTGGATATGGTGTTGTATGTTTTGCTCTTTATCATGGACATGGACAAACTCCAACATGGGTCCTGGTTTTTGTGTTTTTAACAGCTTTGAAATTGATGGAGACTGATATAGTAGCCATTCTAGGTCCACAATCGTCTGTAGTGGCTCATATGATCTCCCATGTTGCAAATGAACTTCAAACACCTTTGTTGACGTTTGCAGCTACAGATCCCACTTTGAATTCACTTCAGTTCCCCTTTTTCGTTAGAACAACACAGAGTGATCTATACCAGATGGCTGCAATATCTGAGATTGTGGATCATTATGGTTGGAAGCAAGTGATAGCCATTTATATTGATGATGATTTCGGGCGAAATGGTGTGTCTTCTTTAAATGACCAACTTGCAGCGAAACGCTGTAGAATCTCATACAAAGTCGGGATTCCTCCACTGTTTGCAGCTAATCAGAGTAGCATTATGGATGTCCTTGTTAACATTGCATTAATGGAGTCTCGAGTGGTTGTTCTTCATGTTAATGCTGACATCGGTTTCAAGGTCTTTTCCGTGGCAAAACATATAGGAATGATGGGTAACGGATATGTATGGATAGCTACTGATTGGCTCTCCTCTGTGCTTGATTCTAATTCTCATCTCCCTTCTGACACCATGGACACAATGCAAGGAGTTATTACTTTGCGTCAACACACGCCTGATTCAAATAGAAAGAAAGCATTTATCTCTAAGTGGAGCAAGTTGACTGGTGGTTCCTTAGGAATTAATTCTTACGGGCTTTACGTTTACGATTCCGTTTGGCTAGTCGCTCATGCCATCAATGCATTCTTTGATCAGGGTGGTATTATCTCATTTTCTAGTGATCCCAAGTTGCAAGCTAGCCAAGGTGGTAGTCTTCATCTGGAAGCAATGAGCATTTTTGATGATGGACCACTCCTGCTTAAGAACATACTGCAGAGTGATTTTGTTGGTCTGACAGGCCAAGTGAAGTTTGATTCAGATAGGTCTCTTATTCGTCCTGCATATGATGTCCTTAATGTGATTGGGTCTGGATCTAGACGGGTTGGTTACTGGTCTAATTACTCTGGTTTATCAACTGTACCTCCAGAGACACTGTATTCAAAGCCACCAAATCGTTCAAGTACAAACCGGCAACTCTACAGTGTTATTTGGCCAGGAGAGACATCGACAAAGCCTCGTGGATGGGTTTTCCCTAACAATGGGAAGCAATTGAGCATTGGTGTGCCTATTCGTGTCAGTTTTCGTGAATTTGTATCCCATGTGCAAGAAACTGACACATTCAGTGGTTTCTCCATAGATGTATTTACAGCTGCCGTAAACTTATTACCTTATGCTGTTCCCTATCGGTTGGTTCCCTTTGGAGATGGTAAAAAGAATCCAAGCTACAAAGAACTTGTAAATTTGGTCACTGCAGGCGTGAGTGTTAGTCTCAAGTTAGTCTGGAGATGAATTAAAGCTCCGGTTCATGATTCTTATATTCTTATTGCAGGTCTTTGATGCTGCTGTTGGTGATATAGCCATTGTCACAAACCGAACCAAAATTGTAGACTTTACGCAGCCTTACGCTTCATCTGGACTAGTTGTTGTGGCTTCATTTAGGAAGTTGAATTCAGGAGCCTGGGCTTTCCTCCATCCATTCAGTGCACGTATGTGGATTATCACCTCTTTTTCCTTCATTGTTGTTGGTATAGTAGTGTGGATTCTGGAGCATCGAATAAACGATGAATTCAGGGGCCCACCAAAGCGGCAAATCATAACTGTCTTGTGGTGAGTAGAACTAATAATCGTTTTGGAATTATGTTTCTTCTTTATAGTAACAATTATATGACTCATGATCAACCGTTACGAGCATTGTTTAGCAGTGGGATGTATCTGTAGGCTCGATAATGGATCTATCCGCAATTGTCACTGTCTATATGATTTTCATTTCCTTTACATCTTGCAGCTGTGTTTGTCATGCTCATCTAGTTGCTACTGTTATCTTCAAAGAAGGATGGTAATTTGATACAGTTTTCATGAATGCTTCTTCGTACAGTTTCTGAAGATTCGTCATGGAACTATTGATGATCCTTTCCTGCTTCAATTTTACAACTCTATTGTTTTAACATTGTTTGTTAATATATAGCTTTGATGTTTCCTTAAATTGTTAAGATATCTAAGCATCCCTTGATAGCACTCAACCACCATGCCATATTCTTATCGGTTCTTGTTTAATAACTTTGCAGGTTCAGCTTATCGACTCTGTTTTTCGCACACAGTAAGTGAGAGCTTTACTTTTATTGAATATTTGTTCTTCTGATGACCTATAAGACATCATTGTAATAAAAATGAGTTGGTTCCTATATTCCTCTTGCAGAAGAAACGACTATGAGTACCCTCGGTCGCATGGTGCTTATTATATGGCTCTTTGTGGTTTTAATAATCAACTCAAGCTACACTGCAAGCTTAACATCAATTCTCACTGTGCAACAACTATCTTCTCCTGTCAAAGGACTAGAAAGTTTGAAAAAAGGTGATGACCCAATAGGATACCAAGTGGGTTCTTTTGCTGAATATTATCTGAGTGAGGAAATCGGAATCCCGAAGTCTAGGTTACGTTCTCTTGGATCGCCTGAAGAGTATGCTCAAGCACTCAAGGATGGTCCCAAAAATGGAGGTGTTGTTGCTGTAGTTGATGAACGTCCTTACATAGAACTTTTCCTCGCAAGCCAGTGTTCGTTTAGAATCGTTGGTCAAGAATTTACGAAAAGCGGCTGGGGTTTTGTAAGTACCTACTCAATACTTCTGTCATTTTCATTAGTAAAAACAGAAGCATTTCATCCATGATAAAGATCAACACATTTGCACATTATGAAACTGGAGCATTTTAATGAAGTTTTTTAATAGTAACTAAGTTCAGAATGCAACATCCAGTGCATATTTATGATCATTTGTGGTTATGGAAAGGAGCACTCCATACTGTTTTCGATATCCATGTTTCTTAGTTACATCTGTGAGGTCTGGTCTCAACTTCAGTTTGGCCTACATCAGATATTCTTACAATAAGTCCAAGCAGGGACCTGGAAGTTCTAGCATGTTAGTTTTTGCTAGTCCTCAACCTGCAAGATCCTCGTTCCTGTTTAGCCATATTAGCTCCTCTCCCTTTTGTCATTCTTCTGCTTTGTTATAGTAACACATCTCATCGGTCTATTTTGTGTCATAGGCATTTCCACGGGACTCTCCCTTAGCAGTTGATCTATCAACTGCCATTCTAGAACTCTCAGAGAACGGCGAGCTGCAGCGGATCCATGACAAGTGGCTCATAGGAAGGACTTGCAGTTCAGAGACTTCTGAGATAGATTCAAATAGATTACAACTGAAAAGCTTCTGGGGACTTTTTCTCATCTGCGGTCTAGTTTGCTTCATAGCACTATTCATATACTTCTGCAAAATCTTTCGCAAGATATACCAAAGCGACGACATGGAATCCGTTCATTCTGCTTCCGGTAGTCAACGTCACGGGCATCTCAAGAGAATAATCTCACTTATGGACGAGAAGAAAGATGAATCTAAGAGTAAGAACAAAAAAAGGAAGATTGAAAGTTCAATATCGGCGGATGATTGAGGACTATATGAGGCCAGTACGGGTTCGAATAGGAAACAACAAACAGAAATGGCAACAGGGGATCAAATCATCTCTAGCCATTAAATCAGGTTTCTTCATTAGTTGTACCTTTGATAGTTGGTTGTAACTGTAAAATTATCATTGTATCCTAGCTTCTTATATCATATCTTTTATAGTTCTTAGTGGAAAGAGTTGATTCCATGGGAAGAGCGAAACTAGTGTCATTGACAAATGTATGGGAAAGATATCACACGAAACACAAAAAGAGTTCAGTTTTCTCAGCTTATTCATTCATTATGCGAAGAAGTGTGACTGAAATCTAGTCTAATCTAAGTGAAGTTAGAACTGCAGAACTCTCGTAGAAAAAGGATTTACAGGGAAGACCTCAACAGAAAACCAGAGAGTAACGACTGCAAGCAGTCGAGTTCGGTAGTTTATTCACAATAACCAGATGAGATGGGAATTTTCCATAGATACAGGGAAAAGCTTGGTTAGGTAGATTTTCTGCAGGTTACTAGTAAAACCAGGCTTACATGATTAGATTCCATCTCCAAGAAAGACAAGTTTGTCAACAAGAAATGAGAAGAAGAAAAGCCTTTGATTGTGGAGAAAAATGAAAACCAGCCCTATATCATGTGCTAGCTTTATCTTCTCCCTAGAAAAAGACACTTTTTCTCAGACAAACTAACCAAATATTCAAACTGTCATCATAAAATCAAAGAACTTTATGTAAAAATCATCACTTTTTTCAACCTTTTCTTTCACTAACTGACATTACATTGCAGAGGTAGCAGCAAGACCACATTTAAGTTCTTGTCCTGACATTGGCATTCCTTGGTGGGTTACTGTTGAGAATATCGACAAGTTCCATAGCCTAATCAAGAACACAGACGGTTCAGAGAAAATTGTTGATGAAACCGAAAAAAGAAAAAGAAGCTAAGAACAAACCTGGTAAATAAAATCTTTGAACTTACTTGGATCGCTGAAGGTGACAAGTCCTGTTCCCTTGAAGTCGCAGTTCCAGTAGTTTCTTCCATGCATCTGATAATATGCATTCATGGCGAATGAGGCATGTGCATGGAGTTTCTCTGGTGCAAAACAACCTCCATTTTCATAAATCTCTCTGCAATCCACACCTCCAGGTCCACAGCAGAAATCTAACACAGCTTGAAGAACCTTTTCATCTGCATGCGGCTTAGCCACGCACCAAACTGAAGGACCCTTTACAGCACTGGTCATCTTTTCTCCAAAACCCATCGTGCCTCCATTGCTACAGAACTCACAGCTCAAATCCACATCATACACCTTAGACCCATCTCCATTGAATATCCCAAAGTTTCTCTCCGTAGCATCACCTGTCTTCTTATTCTCATTGAACAATGCAAACACAAAGATCTCAATATTGTCTTTTGGCTTCATAGGTGTCCCTTTACTCGACTGTGCACGTTCAATCAACCTACTGTTATAGGTCTTTGCATTTTCAGGCGTCGCCGCCGTGTCACCAGAGTCACCCTTTGACGGCCAGCCGGATTCAGACACCGTGATCTCCACTGTACGGTTTCCAAATCCTAATGCAACGATGGCTGACCTCACAGCATCAATCTGAGCATCTAACATGTTGTTGTAGGTATAACCTTTAGTGTCATGAACTCCTGAAGCGTTTCCTAACAAAGCATACGCTATACTCACGGTTCCAGGGTTGTCCCTGTAAGCAAAATATGGATATGCATTGATCATGAACGGTGAACCAGTATCAGCTAGAAACCCTACAATGGAGGTCATCGATGGGATGAGAGTGGTGGCGAAAGTGGAAGCTGAAGGAGGGAACGAAGAAGCAAGAACTGCCATGCTGTGAGGTGTAGTGACCTTGATTTTGCGGTCGAGTCCACGAGCTGACAACGCATCATGCAAGTTCTGCATGGCTCGGACCAGATCATTTGGATCCAAATGGTCAGGATCTGTTGTTAGATACTCGTTCCCTACGGCAATAGCCACTATGGAAGTTGCAGGAATGAAAGGAACTACTCTGCCTGCTAGCCACTGGTCGGCGGCTGACGTGCCAGAGCTGATGTTGGCTACGTGGTTGTTTTCAACTGCGACAATGAGGTCGATTCCGGTGTTGGAAAAGGCTTCCAAGATCTCGGGATTTGAATCGTAGATCTTGACCTTGTCAAAGAGGGTTGATTGGAGGAGTTGAGCTACTCTCTTTGGTGATGGAAGGTTGTTTCCGAGTGTACCATAGTTGATACCGACGCCGTTGACGATATGGGAATGACAGGTTACAAGGGAGAAGAACAAGAAGAAGAGAAGTTGGCAGGGAGTAGTAGCCGCCATTAGAGCTCACAAGCTTCTACTAACACGACTTTGCTACTATAGATTCCATAGCATTTGGATCGAAGAGACGGGCAAATGTGAACACCTTTTGATCATTCTGAACTGAGAAACAGCTTATATATCTGATTAAAGTAAGATCAAGGCTAGAACAGGAGAAGTTATGCTTTAAGATCAAGGCTAGAACAGGAGAAGTTATGCTTTCTTTGTAGGGCCACATAGAAACAGGAGCAGTTAATTACTTAATTGTAATTGGGATCCAACTGTAATCCGACAAACCACTTCGCATTTCTTTCTACAAGTTTGAACGTGTCTCAGATGTTCACAAGGAAAGAGAAAAACTTTATTGTTGCTAGCTTTATCTTCTCCCTAGAAAGTACACTTTTCTCAGGAAAACTAACCAAAGGTTCAGACTTTCATCATAAATCAACAAACTTGAAAGACATCATCTCATGGTGAACACTTTTATTAACCTTTATTATACATTGCAGAGGCTGCAACGAACCAAGATACTAACTTCTTGTCCTGGCAATTCTTGGTGGGTTACTGCTGAGGACTATTTCCAAACCTGACTGAACAGACTAAAGGTGATAAATGAAAGAAAGAGGGTGGGTGACAAAAGCATGAATACATTAGCAAGATAGTTATAATGTACAAGTTAAAGTGTGACATCATGCAATTTCTGTTTACACAAATATTTACAGAACGAATAAGGATGGATGTTAGAATGTAGTACTATCCGTGTATTTATGAAAAAATTCCTCCTCCCGGCAGTGCTGGCATATCACTTTATAAACCTCAATCAAGAGCTTCGGAAACCGGGATGAAAAATAACTTTCGAAGCCTACTGGATGTGACCCCAATAGCTCCTTAATCTCTTCCGGAAGTTCCCTATAATGATGGGACTTGTTGCGAATAACGCGCAATAGATCACGAACACTGTCAAACTTGTAACGCCTGTAGCGGCCAATGTTGTTGATGAATATAGTTTCCATCTTCTCATCCCACTTTCCACCCAATGTCACAGTTGAAATAGTTTCCAATGCATTTAACACTTCTGATTCACCTTCCCTATCTTCTAATTCAACCCGATCACTGACATCCTGAAGAAATGAGAGTCTTTTCTCTGAAGTCCAAAACAGAGGATGGCTTAACACCTGTTGTGCTTTTGGCCTGCAAAACAGCACGACAATTACATCCATAGTTAGAGTACAATTCACCAATGAATCTATACAATATGAAAGGCCACATTATAGTGCGCGAAGCGTCGAAGAAACCAATAACAAGTATCAGCAAATCCTTTATAGCAAAGGCGTAAATGACTCACCTATTATTAGGATTATGATCCAAGAGAAGTGAAAAAAGATTCACGGCCTCTGGTATATGCTCTACTAAGAAAAGGTCCTTCCTATCATTCACAATATTTACATCTCGTTCAATGCTCTCGCCAAAAGGGTGCTTACCCCCCGTGACACAGAAGAATAAGAGACAGCCTAAACTGAACAAGTCAACTGCACGTGTTTGGCGCCCATGTTGAAGTTGTTCAGGTGCTTGCCAACCTGAACTCCCATAACCTACAAATGACAACAAGAAGACTTTAAGAGACTAGTTCGGAATTAGATGTTATTTCCTCTTAATTTGATTGCTTTCATGGATTCCAGTTCAAGGGCCTTATCCATTTCATGTTTAGTTCGGCCATGTTTTGACATACTCACCAGTTGTATTCTGAGTCAAGGATGTACTGTCACCAAGAAGGCGCTTGCTAATACCCATATCTGAAAGCTTTGCACAAAAGGGTTTCTCATTGATTATCAGCACATTTTGAGGCTTTAAGTCTCTATGTATAATTCCAAGTTCATGCAAATGAGCAAGCCCTAAAACCACATCCCTGCATACATTCAGGGTATCAAGTTATGTCCCGTAACAAAAAAGTAGCCATGAAACTAATTTCAACTAAGAGTAAACTTTAAGATACTAAACTAACCTCATTAGCTTTAACAACGGTACCGATGGGTAGCCATTTGCCTTCCACAGTTCGAATTTCTTTTCATGTCCAGGCAGATAATGCGACTGATTTTGATAACATTCAGAATACACATAAATCAAGTCGCTTAAGTTGGACGTGCAACGCTCTAATGCAAGATAAACAAAGTCTCGATCAAACTCAACACCATACCATCTAACAATATTTGGGTGTTGATCAGAAGCAATAAGGTTCTCAATCTCTTTTAAAGCCACATCATGATGAGTTTGCACAAGACGCTTGACAGCTACAGGACGACCATCGTAAATACCTTCAAGGACAACTGTACCATTACTTCCCTTGGCAATTTCTGTTTTGGAAATATGTAACTTACCAATCCTATACCCATGTACGTTTCCATCACCAATATCAGTAATGGCGCATGACATCTTATCAATTTGCTCAATCTGTTGAAGTCCTTTGGTGTCTTCAACTTTACCTCCAAGAGAAAGGTATTTCTGTTTCCTGTCATCATAAGGACTGTTCCTGTTGCTTCCTGATCTCCGACTTCTCTTCTTTTTGGCTGCTCCAGTATGCACTTTAAAACCCTCAACTGGCTTATTCAGCTTATCCTGTTTTCTTAATGGCATATAATTACAGGAGACAAAACCCAAGGTGGACAAAATGGCAGCACAAACATATACTAAAGGTGATGCCATCACAAATTTAAATAGCGAGCTCTTATTATTTGAGGCATCAGCATTTCCATCCAAGATTTCAGGGTGTTTGGTCTCAGATGCGGGCAAAGCAAGCATAGGCCTCTCTCCATCAGTTGGAAGAGCCAGCATAAATCTTTTATCAGGTTCTAGAACCAGAGGGTGATCTGGGGTAGGAAGAAAGTTAGCTCTGTCAGTAAGCCAAGTAATCACCGGTTTATTGAATTCTAACAAGCTACGATCACGAATGCGAACAACAGGTGTTTTCATCTGACAAGGCAATTTCCATTCAAACTCATCAATGTCTTTCTTTGCATTTGTAAAAATCCCACCCAAAGAGCCTCCAAGCCGTTGACATCGAAATTCAGCTTCAATATCAGCAAATGTCACATTCCATAATATTTTAGTGGAGTTTGGGGAGTAATGCTGCAGCATATAATCTGTCCTAGTAACATGAATAAGATGCCTGGGCATTCCCAAGCTGCTGGAAGAAGCTTCAACCAATTCTTTTGCATCCTCTGCCAACAGAAGAGGAATTTCTTTAGCTTCCTGAACCCCTAATAAAGGAGGAGCGCTATCTAACCTATAAGTATGAACTACTCTTCCGGTTTTCGCATCAACAACAAATGCAGAGGTCTTCTTAATCCCCAGTGTAATCTCTCCGTCCTCCGATATCACTGGTGTCATCTTAACAAGTTCTTCCGCACTTGATGGCACCTTTCGCTGTCCACAGACAAATTAATTACTATAAGAGAAAATAGTCGACTAATTTGAACCAGAAATTCACCGAGATATCAGGGAACTCATTTTTACAAATGAATTAAAAAAAATAAAGATATGTTTGATTACCAACTTTCCCGAACGTTTGCTATGCAGATAGAGTTGCCAATCGTCCCCACAGTCAATGTAATAGAAGTCTCTGCTAAGTTCAGACCTATTATGCCTATCATCATCATCATCATCACCATCATGATTATCAAGAGCAGCCTGATAGGAAGAGTAAATGGGTAAACCCGACGAGAACGACCCGCGAATTTCCCGTGAATCCGTGTCCACCAAATATACAGTCCCATCCAAAGTAGCCACTAATGCTACATCTTGTTTCCTAAATCAAACACACAGCAATTCTTTCTTCTTAAAAAGGAACACATTTCTAAGTCGATCAAAAGCAAGGAACTTCAAATTACTATAAAATTGCAAACATCAGATCAATCACATAATGTGTAAAGAGCTCAGGTACTCACGGCGTCGGCGACAATAGGGAGTTAAACTGCTTCGGAATCACGGGCCCATCAAGGTCAGACGAAGACTTCAGCGAGATCACAGAGCCCGATAGTCGCCTCAATAACAGCGATAAAACGACCGCAAAGAAGAGGAGAAACACCAGAGAACCTCTCATGGATCTCTCTGAGACAGCAACAAGAAATCAAAGATCCAATCTTCAGAGATTTGGATTGACTTTCCCCAAAAGAGAGACAGAGATCTTAAATTCTTAGATTAAATTAAATCCTCATCAGTTTAATGTTTCTTAGGGCTTTAGAGAATTTAGGAATTGAGGATATGCTGTTTTAACGGATCTGTTAAATTCCGTTTTTTCAATCCCATCAGTCAACGTTACGTTCCCGTTACGTTTGTACCTGTAGGATCCCCTGCGGGCGCGCCAGATTTTTATGATGATGCGAGCCGGCGCAAACCGTTCTGGATCGTATTTTAAGATGGACGGTAGAGATGTGGCAAAGGAAATCTTATTCATTTATTTCTATAAAAAAACCTTACACCTAACCAAATATAAACTATATTTGATAGGACAGTTAGTAATAAAATGAAATAAAATGTAATATTATTTGATCATTTAAGACAAAAGCTTATAATAAAATGAAATGAAATAAGATAAAATGGAGAATTTCACGTTACATCATATTTCATTATAAAAAATAATAATGAGTTACCTCTAATTTAAAAATTTTAGGATAAAATATAAAATGATAAATATATACTATCTATTATATCTTCAATAATTTTTTATAATATCAATTATATTCTCAACGCTAATAACAAGCAATAAGACAATAAAGATAAATTAGTCATTCATTATTATTACATGTACATTACATTTCATTTCATCTATCTTCTAAATAATATTTCACTATATTATATTATGAACTTTTTCATCCCTACCAAACAACAATTTTCTAATATTACATTCACTTACATTTCATTCAATTATAAATCATTACATTTCATTTCATTAAAAATATAACATCAACAAAACATAACCTAAATCACTAAGGCTATGTTTGGCAAACAGCTGATTACATTAGCTGATAGCTGATTCTGTTAGCTGTTAGCTGATAGCTGATTCTATCAGCTGCTTTGACCAGCGGATTGCATTAGCGGTTTGGTAGAGATGTTTGGTAAAATTAGCTGTTTAATATTAGCTGTTTATGTGAAAAATGACTTATAAGGACATGACTTTAAAAAAATATATAAGGGTATGAATATTTTATATCTTAGTATTTCGTTAAATATTCTTATAAGAATTTAAATTATAGATATTTAATTC
>JANZLD010000006.1:239654-297743 GCA_026413575.1 Erythroxylum carthagenense | reverse complement strand
AAACATTCAAAATTGTAAAACGGGAACGCCGTTGCCGGGGCTCGAACCCGGGTCACCCGCGTGACAGGCGGGAATACTCACCACTATACTACAACGACCCTGTTGGTTGATAAATCAAGGTGAAGTCTAATTCTATATTCTGGAGATGTCTGATCTAAGTCTCACCGTCTATGGCGGAAGAAGAAAGAGAGAACAAGTTTCTTCAACAAAGATGGGAAATTATTGATTGTCATCTGTATATAGTCGTAACTTCTCAGGCTGCAATAGCAGTAATGGCATTTCACACTGTTGATAATGCTTTGTTCTGCTTTGTAAGGAGTGTCAAAGTCCTGGTTGGACAGGGTTTCGGTTTTCGACGAGGAAGTCAGGAGTCTTTCAGGTTCTCCTATGATGTTTGGTCCCTGTAATGGAAGCTTAAGTAAGAAACTGTATACAAACTTTGGACTGCCCAGTGAGTAGGAGTTGACGAGCATGTACGTGATCTTCATAGTTGGAAAGATCTATTCTTGGTAAATGCAAAGAGACCGTTTTGATCATTTTTGGTCCCGTTACGTCCATCTTAAATTCAGGATTCTTGCGATATCCAATTTCTACTTATACTCTTGTCCCTTAATTTCCCTTTTTCTTTGCATGTACGTACAAGGGCATTGATCAAAATTAGAAGTTCTGTATCGAAAACCATGGATTTCTATCAAAGGGCAATCATGAACCAGCTCGCCACCCAAAAAAGGTGTAATCTTGAGTTTGTACTCAAAAGTGTTGTCTTTGTTTATTCTCGGTTGAACCTCACGAGACTCTTGAACTCGTGGCCTCTTGAAAGCCAAGAACTTTTGAAATTTCTGCAATCTGAATGCTCATATCTCGTTTAGTTAAAAGGTTTTCTGATCAGATTTTTGTGAAGTTTGTCGTGTCTTTAAGATAGCAAAGCTCTTGTCTTTGTTTACCTTGTGTTCTGTCATCTCTTGAAAACAAAAAGGCAGCAACTTTTGAAGGAGGGGCTGGAATTCTGGTTGGAGAAATGGGTGGAGGTGGTGGTGGAGGAGGAGGACGGTCAAGAGAGCTCGACGAGACACCCACATGGGCCGTTGCTGCTGTTTGTGCAGCTATCGTATTGATCTCTATCATTCTCGAGATGTTTCTTCATCGAACTGGGGAAGTAAAATTTTCTTCTTTTAAAACTCTTCGCCAAATGCAATTCTGATTTTAACATTTCATTTCACCTGTCATCTTTTTATTGTTTGTTGTTCATGCATTTTGTGCGTTTTCTTTTTTGTTGTATAATGTAAATCAGCAGCTTTCTTGTGCTTTCTCTTGTGTTCTTTTATTCGAACTTGAATTTAGATAAATCTGTAAAGCTGCTTCTTGATTTTAATGTTGTAAATGATTGTGAAGATAGAGATCACATATGCCATCTTGATGTTATTGATGAGACTGATGCGTGATGATTCTGTTACATGATTGGTTGGTCCTGGAAGATATATTGGAGACCAGGAAATGAATGTTGGAAGATATTATTTCATTGTCACTTTGTTTTTTAAGAACATGTTGGAGCATATCTAATCTATCATGATTGCATCCTTCAAAATGTTTTGTCTTCCCTTTGATCATTGTTTCCTAAGTTCTGGGTATGGACCTCATGTTAAGTTGTCTTGTACTATAACTTAGTACCTTTCTTTCAGTTGTTCAGAGGACGGAACAAAAAGGCCATGTATGAAGCTCTTGAGAAAGTTAAAGCCGGTAGATGTTTAAACCCTGCACATCAAATTTTCATTCTCTTTTCCTCCAACTAACAATTTGGATATCCTTCACAAGCCTTTTATGTTATTTTCTGCAGAGCTTATGGTTTTAGGATTCATATCTTTGCTCCTGACATTCAGTCAAGGCTATGTTTCTCAATGGTGTATTCCTCTAAGATATGCCAATACAATGTTACCATGTCAACGGAAGCATTTGCGTGTTGAAGATCACGGGGGTGAACATTACGAGAGTGAGGCTCCTGCAGATAAGGGAGATCATCATCGTAGACTCCTATGGTATGCACGCAGATTTTTAGGTGGTGACAGTGCAGGCGCAACATGCAAGGAGGTAAGTGAATCTTGCTTTGAAGGTATACTAACTCTTGACCATGTTCATAAGTGTTCAACCTGTGTGTTGAATAGTAATTATTCAAGGTTTGATGCTCCTCCGTTTATTCTGAATAAGTAGAAGTTGAATCGTTCAGTGAAGTTTTTAAAGCCACTTAATTGATCAATGACTTTCTATGACAGGGTTATGTGCCGCTAATTTCATTAAATGGTCTGCATCAGTTGCATATTTTCATATTCTTCTTAGCAGTTTTTCATGTGATATACAGTGCTATCACGATGATGCTTGGAAGATTAAAGGTATGGAAATGCAGTTTGTGTTCTTTATGATGTTTTACGTTTCACAACTTGCTAAGGATACTTAAATCTGCTGGAACGCTCTTCTCTGGAAGGTGAATTGATGGCATAGATAACTCTTCTGGCCAATGCTGAGAGTAGCCTTCCCCTTTCTGGAACACTTGTTATCAACTCTGCAGCCATAACCGATAGTTAGTAGCTTAAGTATTGAATCTTTCCCATGCAGATTCGTGGGTGGAAGGTGTGGGAACGTGAGACTTGGGAAGAAGAAAACTTGGACGGTATTTATAGCTCAGTTCATTTTTCACTTGTAATAGAAATGGTTATCCTGCAGAATCTCCAGCCCTCTAATGGTACTGGAATTTATTTTCATTTTCTGAGAACTAATGGGATATGTAGTAACTGTTTAGGTGCCTCAAGATTCCGCCTCACTCATGAGACATCATTCGTGAGACAACACACGAGTTTCTGGACAAGAACGCCAGTAACCTTTTATATTGTAAGAGGATGCTTCTAGCTTCTGCTTTCAATGTACTACAGTATTGTTGACATAGAACACGATTGTGAATCCATGTATTGAACTATGGTGAACTTCCTAATTATGAGGAATATCCAAACAATATAATACTACCACTTACTTTTCTTCTGTAAGTTCTTGATGATGTTCACAATTAAGCTCTTAATCGTCACTGTCTGGAATTTTCTTATGGTTTAAACATGAATGTGTAATTGCATACCAACCGATATATGATCAGTACATTTCATACTGTTAACAATGGCTGCTTTTTGAATCTTGCAGGTATGTTTCTTTCGTCAGTTCTTCAGATCTGTTCAAAGGGCTGACTACGTGGCCATGCGAAATGGATTCATATCTGTGAGTTTAGCAGCTGTAGTGACGTTAAAATGAAAACTTGCACTTACAGTAAATGGTTTGATTCTTGCAGGTTCATTTAGCACCTGGAAGTAAATTTAACTTTCAAAAATATATCAAAAGATCATTAGAAGATGACTTCAAGGTAGTTGTTGGAATCAGGTAAACTTTGATCCTACTCAAGGAGTGATTGTGCACTGTGTTGTGATATACTTTGAACTCAAAATCTCCATGCTTCTGGCAGTCCACTACTTTGGGCTTCTGTGGTGGTCTTTCTACTCTTTAATGTTCATGGTTAGTTCTTTCTTGCTTTTCTTTTGCATCAATTCAGTTTTTGAGCTAGGTCACTTAGTATTGTCCTTGAACTTTTCAGGATGGCACGTCTCTTTCTGGTATTCAATATTTCCTCTAATTGTAAGAATTCTATAATGGAAAAGGTCCCTAGATTGAATTATTGACAGCTGAAAGGGGAAAGATCTTAATTATTGGTTTGTCTGAAGGTAATATTAGCAGTTGGCACAAAGCTTCAAGGAATTATAACAAAAATGGCAGTCGAAATTCAACAGAGACATGCAGTAATCCAAGGGATACCAATTGTGGAAGTCTCCGACAGACATTTTTGGTTTAGTTGGCCTCAACTAGTTCTTTATCTCATCCACTTTGTCCTATTTCAGGTATATGACAGACAGAGAGCTAGTAAAAACTTCATTTCTTTTAATACACAGACTATCTTGATACTGAAACTTACTTCCGCATGCTTCACTTTTCTTCTTCCTGTTTATGATTTGTGTGATTCCATGACTATCTTCTTTGACGTCGTGTTTTTCCAGAACGCATTTGAAATCATTTACTTCTTCTGGATATGGGTAACTGCCTGCTCTTCTTTTCTCATCTCCATTTGCATTTTAGACAAAAATAATTCACTCAGCTTTTCTTCCCTGTTGCAGTATGAATTTGGGCTGAAATCATGTTTTCACGAAGATTTCACCGTTACAATTATGAGAGTTACCGTTGGGTAAGCCGAAATCTTCAATTCATTCGTTAATTTGAAGCATAATTCCTACCAGTCTTCCATTTTTTGAATGCTGAAAGTTTTTCCTTTTAAGAGCAGTCTGGTAGTTGTTCTTGGTAAAAGATCCTTAAAGTTCTCGACACAGATTGAGATCTGGTCATACCCCATATATAAATATATATACATTCAGAACCTTGGTCGGAGAACTTCACAGAGAATTGGTGTTTGCTGAAAGTGACACAATGGTAACTGAATTTCACAGGTTAGGAGCCCAGTTTTTGTGCAGCTACAGCACACTTCCACTCTATGCACTTGTAACACAGGTAACTTCATGATCTCCGCCTACCATGGTTCAGTAAAAAGCATCGACCTTTTGAGATATTGCGAGTAACTTGGGAAGTTTTCAGATGGGATCGACCATGAAGCGGTCGGTGTTCGACGAACAAACTTCAAAGGCACTAAAGCAGTGGCAAAAGAACGCCAAGAAAAAGGGTGAACAATCTCATTCTGGTGCTTAGGTGTTAGTCCAACTGAGACCTCCTATGGCATCTTCTGCACACAGTCGATTTTCGTGCCAGGAAGTCTGGTAATGACAACGGTCACAGCTCGAATGATGTTAAAGCACACTCATCAGCCTCTCCCACAAACGGCAGACAGTATGACTACAGTTGATCTTGATCACCTAAGCTCCACTGAACCATATGTCCAATGTTGTCTTCTGAGCTAACAATTTTTACTGTGTTATTACAGGATTTTCTTTTGTTCTCTGGTTACTGTGTTTTATTTTTTCTTTTGTCGTCTTAAGGACCGGTGTAATTCTGAAGAAGGGTAGAGTAGCTTTCTCCATACTTGGTTTACACTGACGAGTAGATTGCTATTACTACGAGTAATGAATAAACCTGATTGATTGATGAGTTTATTTTGATAAGTTCACACTTCATCGGCAACTTTTCAGCTCTCCAACTAAGGCTGGCAATTAGTGGTGCCAAATTCGACCCGGTTCGGTCCAACCTAGGTTGCTCGGGCCTTAAGCCGAGTTTGGAGTCGAAGCTGCCAAGCTTTTTTTTTTTTTACTCAAAATAACTTCTTTTGGATAGATCGATGTTTAGGTTATTGAAGCCTCCAAAATAATTCTGATTCTCTATACTTCTTGTAATAGTCGTAGAATCAGATCGAATCTCTGGATAACTAAATATTAGTTTCTTAATTTCAAATAATAAAATTAAAAAGGAGAGTTTTTGTTTAAGTAAATGATTAACTAAAATTAAGAAGAAATTGAATTAAATCAACTTAATATAAAATGAAATAGTCAAGGATATCAAATTTCGATTCAAGGAAAATATCTCATTGTACTGTAATATTGATCATTGGTTTAAAAAGAATATTTTTCACAATTCAAGCAATTAGTCCAAAACATATTAGGATAGCTATAATAAGTTTCAAATTTTCTTAAATTAATTAGTTCAAATTCAGTGTCTAACCCAAAATTTATCATCCATCGGCTGAGTGTGATAGCATTTTATATCAAATAAATGATAGCAATAAGTTTAGTAAAAAAAACTAACCCTAAATTAAATAATCGAGATAGCTGCAATTATTCAACTTGGTTTTCTTGTTTATCGTAAGTTAAATATGAAAACTCATAAATAACCTATTTGCTCCTTATCTTTCATGACAATTACGAATCACTAAATTTATGAGTAGTGAAAGAATAATTAAGATTAAATTAAATTGTTAAATTAATCAATATAATTCAATCATAAAACAAGATAACTCAAAACAAAAAATACTTGAATTAAAACATGAATAAAAGTTAAGAATACAAAATTTCACAAGGTTACAATTAGAGTATGGAATCTTCTTGAATCAGAATAACTGAGTTTAACCACACGTGACTTTTACTCCAATAACAAAAATAGAAAAAATATTACAAATTGAAAAAAGCTTAAAAAGAGAGAACTTATTCATTATTCTGAGAGGTGGGGCAGGTTATTTTTATAGAGTTTTATGATCTAATCTTAATCTAATTTTAACTTTTAAAGATGTCGATCTAAATCAAATTCAAATATCTATATGACAAGGATAAAAAGATGTTTAGTTAAACTCCAACTCTTCAAGTCTTATCCACCGTAACAATCTTTTCACTTTATCCAAGATTTGTCATCATTATTAATAGAGTCTCAATTTGATGCAATACCTACTTTTCATCTCTTAAAATAAAATAGACATTAATTTGCATATTTAAGTACTAAAATAAATCTAAAACAAAAGAGATAATATAACAAGATAACATCTTATCAATCGAGTTTAAACTTGAGTTACCGCTTGGAGAGTTAAGTAAAGTCAAACCAAATGTAAGCCCGGACCAAACTCGAGACCTTGTAAGCTTAAGATAGAATCAAAACAAAAAAAAAGTTAAAATTGAGTACTTAGCTTAAATTAAATTGGAAAGGTTTTTAAATTCAAGTTTGATTTTAGATCTTAAAAAATTTTGGATTAATACTCGAGTTTGTATTTGAAATAATTTTAAGCGAGTTCGAATACTCGACTCAAACTTGAATCTAAAAAATTTTCAAACCCATTGTTAAATATCCAAACTTAGTTTAAAATAATTTAATATGTTGATTTAATTTCTTATGAGTAATTAAAATTAATCATCATCGTTTTCATTATTTTTATATAATAAATATATTCCATCAGAAGACTCAATACGACAAGACGTACTAAACAGGGATAAAGTCGTAATTTTGGTCTAATATGAGTGGATAGCGATGAGACTTCAGATTGTGGAACAGACACACTGTAACGTTGTAGAGAGAGATTCGTTTTCTCGTTACAGCCATGGCTTCTCTGAGGAGCCTAGACAGTTTGACAGTTAAATATCGTCGTCTTCAGATTGTAGCAGAAGCCAAAACTAGACCTATACACGAGCATCTTCCAAAACATGTTGCTGTCTCAAAACCCATTTCCAGAAGATGCTCTGTTCTCATCTTTTCTTTGCCTTTTAGCCTCATTTCGCTGCCACGCGTAGCAGAGTCTAGAGAAAGACGCAACAAAAAGACTATCCCTCTTGAGGACTATCTTACAAGCCGTTGGTTCACCAAAAAAACCTTGTCTTGTTGTGTTATGTTTATTTTTTTATGGGATTTAGTATCTAAGTTTGTGGGATTTTTGTGTTGAAAATTTAGCAGCTAATGGATTGAAATACTACGATGTTCTTGAGGGAAAGGGTCCGGTTGCTGAGAAAGGATCAACAGTTCAGGTTCGTTGCTGGTTCAATCTATGTTGCTCTGTTTTCATCTCATCAATCACAAAAACAGAGAAGGATTTGCAGTTCATGTTGCTCTGTTCTTGCAGGTGCATTTCGATTGTATATATCGGGGCATAACAGCTGTATCAAGTAGAGAATCCAAGCTTTTAGCTGGAAATCGTATTATTGCTCAGGTTATATGATCAAAACTGCTTTTTTCTTTTCATTTGATATGTTCTTTCTCAGGGCTATGCCAAGTTTTGTTCTGTTTGATAGTTTGCATGTATAGCTTTCTCTTCCAATATTAGCATTGTAAACCAGAAAGTTGCTTGCTGATACTCATTTTGTTGCTAATTAAGCCGTACGAGTTCAAAGTTGGATCCCCTCCGGGCAAAGAAAGGAAGCGTGACTTTGTCGACAATCCGAACGGTTTGTTCTCTGCACAGGCTGCTCCAAAACCTCCACCTGCAATGTACTCAGTAACAGAGGGGATGAGAGTTGGAGGGAAGGTGATGGCATTTTGAAGTTTCTCAGTATCTCATTGGATCATAACAACTTAGTAGCTTTACCTGTCTCTGTTTTCTTTTTCTCTTCTCCAAAACAGAGGACTGTTATTGTGCCTCCAGAAGCTGGCTATGGCCAAAAGGGAATGAACGAGATTCCAGTAAGATCATACATTTCAGTCCATTTCTGCAGACTCTGTTTTGAGTTAGTATGCATCTAAACATCATCATCAGATTGTTCTAAGTTAGTATTTACTCTTATGTTGCAGCCAGGAAGTTCATTTGAGCTTAATATCGAGCTTCTGGAAGTAACACAACCTGATGGAAAGTGAGATCACTTCTGAATTTTTGTTTCTAACATGGAAAACCAGAGCTTCTTCACCGGCTAAGTTGTCATGCACCGGTAATCTGTCACAGTGGTAATACATGTTATCAGTTGAATCTTCCCTTGAAATTCTAAGAGCAGCGCATTTTAAATTACTCTCATGTATTCCTCCTACGGGCATAACCACAAACCACAACCAAGCAAATCGTCAAAAGATCCTAAGAAAAAAGATCCGATCTTTTTATGATTATTGCAGACCAATCATCAACTGCACAGAGGGAATTTTACTGTAATTTGTTGCCCGCATTATTCTTGTAATTCTTTTCTGTATGATCCACCATGAAAGCCAATGAGGAGATTATCCTTGGTTGCGAGTTGCAATTCATGACTACTACGTTTCATCCAACAAAAGTTATCACCAGGTGGAAATTGAAGTCAACTCATCCGAGTATAACCTGAAAAGTAACAAAATTCTGAATCTATGCTCAGGCATCCACACCATTTAAATTTGTATCTTATGAGAAGCTCCTCAACTTCCTGCTTCAAGGTTAGGATCTTCTGCTGCAGTGGGGTAACATGAGCGTCCATGTCCCGCCCAGTAAACTTCCACTCGTATCAGTCTACTATAGTTGAGTGTTTCACCATCAGCTTCTGTGCAAACAGAACTCATTCCCCATTGAAAATGATCGTTGCATTAAATTATATTTATTCTGGCATAAGGGTAACAATCTGTGAAAGTAAATTGAAAGTGAACCCTTTTGCAATATATTAGCAGCTGGAGTTGAAGACTGCAAAAAGGAGAGCAAGGGCTTCAGCTCCGTTGCGTGCTCTTTTAAGTAACTGTCTGCAGTCTTACGAGTTGTTTTACAAGCTTGAACATCTCCGGTCCTGGAAAGATCGTGTAATGATGCTTCTAATTTTTCATGTGTTTCCAAGCATTGGTTGATAGTACTCTCAACCTGTTGAACTGTAGCTTAATAATTTTCAATACAAAGAGAACTGCTGAGTTTCGAGTGATTATACAGGTAAAAATCCTCCAACTGCAGTTTTGTTAGATAAAAAGACCTGGAGATTGACAGGTTGATGGGCATGTATACAATGCAAGCTGCAAACATGAAGAAAAATCCAGAAATCAACATAAATGGTTCTCTGATCATCGAAAGTTCGTTGAACCTGTAATAGGCCTACAAGATAAGCAACAATTGCTGAACAACATATTGCCATGACAATCTTTTAAGCTAATTATTAAATGTGCATTGTTCAAGCAATCATGAGAGTCACTGGAGATCTCTTGATTCACTTTTTGTCGGTATGCTATTCTTACATCAAATCTCTCCCCCGCTCATCTACCTGTACTACTACTCCTCCAAAGGTTTATAACTTAATGCTACATTTACACTAACTTTTCATCGATGATTATCCTCTAAATATCAAGATCGAGATCCTAATATGGTCAAGAGATCGTCGGAATATTAGATGCGGGTCTCTCACATAAAAGAACACCATTTTTAACAAATACGACACCGACTTCGATGCTACATTTGTTGAAAACGAAAAGAAGACAACTGCATTTATTAAATTTGCAGTTCTCTCACGCGGTGGAGTGCCTATATAAGACACTCCCTGCTTCATACAAAAACGCACCCAAAAAAAACATAGAAGAAAACCATAACAAAGCAACGCTTTGATGTTAGGAAATATTTTTCTAAAGGGTTAATAAGTGACAAAATAGTGGGATTAGTATTTTTAGGTCGGGAAACATCTTGTGAGTCACTATATTGGTTTTATCTCTGTATACCCACTATTTGTAATAGTGAAAAAATTATTCTGAATTTTATCCATAGACAAAGCCCAAAATTAAGAGTGAACCACGTTAAATATTTGGTGTCCATTTTGTTCATTTTATTTTTCTTTTTCAAAAATATACACTCGTTGCGTCCAACAAGTGATATCAGAACTATGTTTTTTTATTAAAGGTATCTTTTGAAAAAAAGCACGTCACAAGGAAGACAATATTACAAAGAATTTTTTATGTGATCCGCTCGTCAATTTTTGACATGATCCGTTCAAGAAGCTAACGTAAAACGACAAGTTGATGAATAGTAATATCAAGATTTCTTTTTAAATTGAAAGTTACAAGGTGACGACATTGTAGATGTCCCTGTAATAGCAACTGAATCCCACGGCACTATTTGTGATATTATTCATAAGTTATTATTTACCAAGTCCCGTGGTACTATTTCAGTAGGATCCGACGATACTATTCTGATGAGCACTATTCATAAGTTACTATTTATCGGGTCCTCGTGGTGAAAATTCAGAAGATATCTTTTTTGTCAAATTTTGACGTCCTGATTCTATCTTTGAGATTGATTTTCTTAAATTTGGCTTAATTTAAAAAATGAAGATGAAGACGAGCAAAATGATCAATCTAAACAGTATTAACTATCGTATATGACAAACCAAGATGAAGGATCTCTTGATAATTACAAAAATGCATTTGCTGATATTTTCGACAGCTAAACCAGAGCAGATGTCTAACGAAAATTGAAAGTTTGAACATGAACAAGCGTGTGGTTATATTCAACAAATTGTCGATGATAATGTGTATAATCACATTTGTAACGAGACTCATGCAACAACCCTATGGAATAAGATGGAGCAGTTATATGCTTCAAAGACCGACAACAACAAATTATTTTATCTGACAAAATTAATGCAGGTAAAATATCAGGAGGGTGCTTCTGTAGCTAATCATTTAAACAATATGAAAAGGATGGTTGATCAATTATCAAATATGGGCATAAAATTTGACGACGAGGTGATTGCTTTAATGGTGTTAGCTTCATTATCAGAGTCTTGTTAGACTTTGAAGGTGTCTTTGACAAATAATGCACCAAATGGCGTATTAAATATGGAATATGTTAAAAGCAGCATATTAAATGAAGAGATAAGACGTAAATCACAGTATGCAGCCTCTTCATCACATTCAGATGTTCTGCTTACAGAAAATAGAGGAAGGAGCCAATCTAGAGGTCTAGACAAGAGCAGAGGAAAGTTAAATAGATATGCAAATGTGGAATGCCATTACTGCAAGAAGAAATGTCACATCAAAAACTTTTTTCGAAAGTTGAAGAAAGAAAATGGCAAAGATGTGAATAAAGAAGAAAGCAGTGAATATGAACAAAGTAAACATTGTTGATGTATTCAACCTTATTATTGATACAAAGATAATCAGCCTGGTGTCGCAAGAAATAAGTTGAATAGTTGACAGTAGAACTACTGTTCATGTTATATTTCAAAAACAATTTTCTCATCTTACACGCCTGCAAATTATGGCATTGTTATGATGGCAAATGGAAATCTGTCAAACATTGTTGGCAAAAGAGATGTTTCTTTAGAGACAGCGAATGACTCAAGACTGTTGTTGAAAGATGTCAAGCATATTCCTAATATGCGTCTGAACTTAATTTCTGTAAACAAACTAGATGATGAACGTTTCAGAAATACTTTTGGAAACGAAAAATGGAAGCTTATTAAAGGTTCCTTCGTAATGGCCAGAGGTCAGAAGCACTCAAAACTGTATATGATGTAGGCAAAGCTCTCCAGTGATGTTGTCAATACAATGGAGAATGATAATACAGTTGATTTGTAGCATAAAAGACTGGGTCACATTGGTGAGAAAGGGATGACTCAACTTGTAAAAAGGAATATGTTATCTGGTCTGAATTAGATGCATCAGAAAAAATGTGCAAATTGTCTAGCAAGGAAACAAAATAAGATTTATTTCCAGAATTCCCCTCCATCCAGATTGAAAAATGTTCTAGATCTGATTCACTCAGATTTGTGCGGACCATTGCCAAAGTCACTGATAACGCACAATATTTTGTGATTTTTATTAATGATCATTCTAGGAAAGCATGGGCTTATACTCTGAAGACTAAAGATCAAGTACTAGATGTGTTCAAACAATTTTATGCCTCAGTTGAGAGACAAATTGGGAAGAAGCTGAATTGCATCCGGACAGACAATGGTAAAAAGTACATCGAATTATTTGATGCTTACTGTAAAGAACATGGTTCTAAAAAAGATGTGGTCAAGAAATGATGTTTCCAATGATCAATTGTAGGTCTTTAGTTGCAAGGCCTTTGTCCATATTCCTAAAGATGAAAGGAAAAAGCTTAATGTCAAGACAAGACAGTGTGTATTCATTGGCTATAGTCAAGCTCAATTTGGCTATAGGTCTTATGATCCGGTTGCATTTTTTTTAAAAGAAACATAAAATAAGTAAAATGGACACAAAATATTTAACATGATTCACCCTTAATTTTGGGTTGACTATCTCTATATCAATAAAAAGGATGAATACATCAACAATGTTACTTTCTTCATCGTCACTACTTTCTTCTTTCTTCACATCTTTGCCTTTTTCTTTCTTCAACTTTCGGCAAAATTCCTTGATGTGGGCTTTCTTCTTGCACTAATGGTATTACACATTTGCATATCTGTTTAACTTTCCTTTGCTCGTCCCTGGATTTTGGACCTCTTGATGTCGAATACCATCTCTTTACAATAAGCATCAAACAATCTGATGTACTCTCCGCCATTGTCTGTCCAAATGCATATCTGTTTCCTATGATCATTTCCAGGACTTTGGTTGCAAGGCCTTTGTTCATATTCCTAAAGATAAAAGGAAAAAAGCTTGAAGTCAAGACATTATAGTGTGTATTTATTGGCTATGGTCAATATCAATTTGACTATAGGTTTTATGATCCGGTACAGCGAGTGTATTTTTTTTTTTAAAAGAAAAATAAAATGAGCAAAATAGATACAAAATATTTAATGTGATTAATCCTTAATTTTGGGGCTGACTATCTCTGTATCAATAACAAGGTTGAATATATCAACAATGTTGCTTTGTTCATCATCACTGCTTTCTTCTTTCTTCACATCTGTCTTTTTCCTTCTTCAGCGTTCGGCAAAATTCTTAATGTGACCTTTCTTCTTGCAGTAATGACATTCCACATTTGCATATCTGTTTGACTTTCCTTTGCTCTTGTCTCTAGACTTTGGATCTCTGGATTGACTTCTTCCTCTATTTTCTGTAAGCAAAACATCTTAATGTGATGAAAATGTTGCATACTGCTTTTAACAGACTCCATATTTAATATGTCATTTGATGCAGTATTTGTCAAAGACACCTTTAAAGTCTTCAAAGACTCTGGTAATGAAGCTAAAATTATTGGAGCAATCACCTTGTTGTTAATTTTATACTCATCTTTGATAATTGATCAAGCATCCCTTTCATATTATTTAAATGATTAGCTACAGAAGTACACTCCTAATATTTTACCTGCATCAATTTTGTCAGATAAAACAATTTATTATTGTCGGTCTTTGAAGCATACAATTGCTCCAGCTTATTCCACAGCGTTCTTGCACGAGTCTCGTTACAAATGCAATTATACACATTATCCTCGACAAATTGACGAATATAATCACACACTCGTTCATGCTCAAACTCCCAATCTTCGTTGGACATCTCCTCCGGTTTAGTTGTCGAAAATATCGACAAATACATCTTTGTAATCATCAAGAGATCCTTCATCTTGGTTCGCCATATACGATAGTCAATATCGTTTAGATTGATCATTTTGCTCATCTTCACCTCCATTTGCCAAATTAAGCCAAATTTGAAAAAACTGACCTCAAAGATGAAAGTAGGGCGTCAAAATTTGGCAGAAAAGATATCTTCTAAATTTTCATCACGAGATTCGGTAAATAGTAACTTGTGAATAGTGATTATCGGAATAGTGTCGTCATATCCCACTGGAATAATACCGCGAGACTCGGTAAATAGTAACTTGTGAATAGTTTCACAAATAATGTCGCGGTCTAGTTACTATTGCAGGGACATCTACAATGTCATCACCTTGCAACTTTCAAATTAAAAAAAAAACTTGGGATTACTATTCATCAATTTGTCATTTTACGTCAGCTTCTCGAACAGATCACGCCAAAAATTCTTTGTAATTTTGTCTTCCTCGTGACGTGTTTCTTTTCAAAAAATATCTTCAATAAAAAACCACAGCTTTGATATCACTTGTTAGGCGCACTCTCCAACCCTTTATGAAAATATTTCCTAACATCAAAGCGTTGCTTTGCTCTAGTTTTTTTCTATGTTTTTTTAATGTGTTTTTGTATGAAGCAGGGGGTACCTTATATAAGCACTCCATCGCATAAGACAGCTGCAAATTCAACAAATGCACTTGTTTTTCTTTTGTTTTCAACAAATGCAGTAACGAAGTCGGTGCCGCATTTGTTGAAAATGATGTCCCTTCATGTAAGAGACTCACATCCAACACTTCTGACTGACAAGATAAATCGCTTGATTCACTTTTTCTCGTCACGCTATTCTTACATCAAATCTCTCCCCCCTCATCTACTCATAGTACTACTCCTCCAAAGGTTTATAACCTAATGCTACATTTATACTAACTTTTCATATGATTATCCTCTAAATATCAAGATCGAGATCCTAATATGGTCAAGAGATCATCATAATACCTGGAAATACTGATTATGCTCTGGGACAACATTGCTTTTCTTCAGCATAAAAGGCCTACCAACAATATCTACGTGGGAAATCTTGGTCTGCGTTAAAGCCATTATAAAAATTACATTAAAGAACATGTCTATGCAATTTTATTAAAAGTCTCTAATGTAAAGAGTAAATAAGATAAAAGCAAATGTTTACAGCAAAAAAAAGGACAAGAGACAGTGTAAAACCGTTGGCTCATAATACCTCTTGACCCTGCTTCACTGCGGAGGGAGTTGAAAGTGAGAGATCTTTAGAGCCTTCGGGCAAAACAACCTGCAACATAGAAACATTTCAGAAGTTTTCTTTTGGTATACAACTAGGCTGCAATCTGCATCAAGTGGCAGCTCATATCCAGACATTTACTGACCATTTGACCCTTGATCTGAAGGAATTATTTAATTACAAGTACATCAGGCTATACCTGATACAAGGAAGCCACCAAAAAGTCAGTGACCAGTGTGAAAACTCTAAGTAACACGTCTAGATCTAAAAGTAGAGAAGCAGTGTATTACTAACCTTCACAACTAAATTATCAATGATTTGTTTACTAATTGGGGAACCGAATGTAAGGTTCAGGAAATGTCTCCCTTCTGACTGAAACAAGAAGCCCTGGAGGGCAATCCGTATCCAATGGTAAAGGCAATTCTCCAACCACCAAACAGAGGATATCCAGGTTCAATTAAAAGTTATGTCTGCAATTCATGAGAAGAATCCAGTCAAAATCAAGACGGATAATGTGCATTTCATTAGTTTATGTTATCAAGTCAAATCGTTCACCTTTTTGGAATCATCCCACAGGTAAGATGTTGATATATTTCCAATTTCATAACTGTAATAAATGGAATGGGCCCTTGGAGGCAATTTTGCAAGAAAATGCCTAAAGACTGATGCACCCAGGATGTCAGGCCTGACCTGGTAATCAAGCCTTCAGAGTTGAATGAAACAAATCAACCTCAAACATTGATACAGCATGTAAGCAGGGTTAAGAAATCATAAACAAATTGAGGTATCAATGACTTGGAAAATTCACCCTTGCTTCTAGCACCTCCATGGAAAATGTTATAGAGCTCAGTAACCTTCACATTGCCCCAGTGGGAATTTTCTATCTCTCAAACTACCTCCTGAGCAATAGCAAACGGGTGCTTTGCTTCAAAATGAACAGCTATTGGCATGTATGAGAAAGGTGGGAGGTTTTCATAAGGACCATATTTAATTTCCGAGACATTATCCTTTGTGTGCTCCAATTTTATATATGATTCCAATCTAGACTCAGGCAGTTTAACAGTAAGAGAGAAAATAACACTACCAGCTGAACGTCGGCCTGAGTAATTTCTTGAGGAAATGGCTGTAATGAATGCGTAAATACTACTAAAACATCCAAATTCAGGCTCTTTCCTTTACTCGTAGGCTTTGATAATGATACCGAATAAAAACTCAATGCTGGAGGCATTCCTTTCGGATTGGCAACTTCAACAGCAAGACTAACACTGGAACTTTTCACCTTCCCTTAATAAGCTAAATTCTTCACTTGACGCTCGGGAAAAGTCAGCAAAATCTCCGAAACAAAATTAGAACCACCTTTCTCCACCTAGAAATTAGCAAATACTAGAACAAAATCAGTTGCATGAGTCTGCTGAAAAAAAGCCCCTTTCACAACAAGAAAACAGCTCCAATCAAATGCTATAAAACCAAGTTCGAGATTGACAGGAAAAGAGAAAAGAACCAATCACCTTCAATGATGAAGTGATGCGTACAATATGTGATGTTAAATCAACCTGCAACAGAAGTTCATGAAGATCACAAGACAGTAAACGTCGATCGACCTTGGAGAAGATCAGATAGCAGAGAACAGTCGTTGAGAAGCAATAGTCAAAGCTAGTGTGACCAACCTCAAGTTATAACCCGTCATCATCATCTTTACCGTCTCTCTCGATCTGGCTCTCTCCTGCAAAATTTGTAGCTTTCGAACTCAGACCCTCTCTTCTTCACTTCTTCTCGTACCACCTCGTTGCGTATGTGGGACTTCAAAGTTCAAAGCTTCGGCCCATATTTACGTGAGCCCATATATGAAGCTGTTTGGGCTACGAAACGTGGCGTTTGTTTATTCGCTGATGAGGGTTGTCGTGCAGATAACGCATTTCTTTTCCGAAGAAAATGGCGCCGTCTATGCATCACTGTGTTGAAGATTGTTTGTTCGTAAAAGTCGGGACCTTTAGTGTTTGTTTGGAGAGTGAAGACTAGTACTTCGTGGTGCAAGATATGGAAACATCTCTGAGATATGGTCGCGACACAAAAGCTCTGAGAATCCATGCCAAGCAAAAACTCCCCATTGATTCGAAGACCCACTTGCAGGTTTTGAATTGCTTCAAGCTCCTAGTTCGTTTAGCTACTGAAACCATGGAAATCATTGTAAAGTTTCCATCTTTTTGTCAGGTTCATGGAGAGCTCGATACGAGAATTGGAGCTCCTTCGTATTTTGGTGCAATGATAAGACATTTCTATCCAGAGGTAACATTCCCTCCTTCCATTTTCTGTTACCATCAAGGAGCTTGAATATGCAACATTCAAACCTCAAAACCATTCGTTTTCTCTAACAATTTTCCGAAACAATGAATTGTAGTTAACTGCTAGTCTTGGTGTGGGAGTGCACTACACTAAACATGAAAAGCTCCATTATAGCATTCGTGGGAAGAAGGCATTTTCTGTGTCTAATGATGCTCTGTTAACCTTCAACGTTAAGGGAAGATGCTATGTTGATAAAGAACTTAAAGAGGTTAGTATCTTTGAAGCTTTGATGTTTGATGAAATTCTTCAATAAGTGTAGAAAATCGGTACTTGTATCAAACTGATAGGTTGTTGATGCCTATATCTCTACTTTCTTCAGTACCGTTTTGTCAGATTTTGCTCTTTGCTAATCCTGTTGCTTCAGGATATGAAATTCAATCTTTTAACTTCATTTAGCAACTAACATCTGAGTACCCGAACAGAGGAATTCAAAAGGAGCAGCAGAGTTTGCTTGGAGCATATTTAATTTTCAGAAAGACCAGGATGTTAGGTTCAAAGTTGGATATGAAGTAATTGATAAGGTAGATTTCGTCTTTGCCTTGATACATGATTATCTAGTTACTGTGTACGTTTTGGGGTATCGACCTTTGCACAATTGCATGTGGAGAGTACCCTTTTTCGGTCTTTTGTTCAGATTCATAATGCATTCAACCAGTTTCTGTAATGTTGGTCACCTCTAACTTGTCAACTGATGCCAATTCATGAAATGTACCGGCTGTTACTTGAGAATTTCATTTCCAGTTATGGTGTTATTTGCAATTTATGTACATCTGTGTGTACATATCGGCCTTTTGCTATTTGCAGAAACGGATTAACTTGTTAGTGTAGCACGGTTCTGTAAAAATGTGCTTCAGTTAACTTGCTTAACTATTCTGCAAGTTCTTAGCACTGTCATTCACTGTCAAACCATATAACTAACTTGAATTTGCTGCATTATAGAGTTACTTCCCTTCTTTCTATCTCAGGTTCCTTATGTTCAGATTCGGGAAAATAATTGGACTTTCAACGCAGACATGAACGGTCGGTGGAATGTGAGATTTGATTTGTGAGGGAAAAACGCAAAAAGATATTCTTTGAAGGTGAGATGTTTAGCTGCAAAGTGCATATTCTGTTCTGTTCATATCAGCTAGAATACATGATATCTGAGTGATTCATGAAACTGTAGTTTGTAGCTTTAAATGCAGTCTCCATTTTCAATGAATTTGCATATAATAAGCATTCTGAAGATTACTGATTCGTGATCTCCGCTCTCCCGATTCGTAAACTAGTGGCTCCTCAACTGCAAAGTTTTAGGATCTGCATTTGGAACTAAAAGATATACCAAGCTTAGTATGTGAAGAACATTTAAGAGATATTATGTTTGTAAGAATATGCAATTGATGAGATCTCACTATGACGAATGCAGGGCCTAATGTTGAAGTATCGACACTTCGTATTGGAGAAACCCGCAATTGTTATCTTTCAAGTGCGTATGTCGACACGTTGTATCGGAGAAACTTGAAATTATTATCTTTCGGGTGCGTATTGAGTAAACTATTGGTTGTATTAATATAGTCACATTGTGTTCAAGCAAACATCATACAATCTTGAGGTAGCTCCATTGGCAATATTCATTGACGGGATTATCATTCTTATCCTATGCTTACCTGCATTATTGTAAAATGTCAGACATGGTCAACTAGAGTTGGTAAGCCCGAGCCCGAGCCCGAGCTCGAGCCCGAGCTCCAAGGAAAAATTTAGCCCGAATTCAATGAAGTCCAACTGTTCGAGTTCGAGTTGATTTCATATTAGCCCACTCCAACACAACAAAGAACTCTGTTACAATGATCGAATCTAAAGTTCAGTCAAATTAAGTTTGATTCATTGTTTAGATTCGAGATTTTAATTATATTTACTGAAAATATAATACTAATACGTAACGATTACAAAACCTTAACTGATTTAATAATAAACTACTTGAACCGTCTAATCTTTCAATTCAATTTTTAAATTTTCGGTACGAATTATTTTAACAATTATTGTTGTTAAAAATTATTTTGTTAATTAACTAATCGATTAATTTTTTAAATTAATAAGTTCTTATAAATTAAGACAAATAAATTAGTTTTAACAATTTCTTTTTTAATTAAATTTTACATTCTTTTATAGGTAAAGGTAATTTTTTGTCATATTTTAAATTTTTTTATTTTATTCAATCTTTAGTTTATTTTATGTCCGTTTAATATTGATTGAAAATTTTAAACATTAAACCTTTTGTCTTACCGGTTTAACTTTCGGTCTAATTTTTAATTTTTTTTAAACGGAGAAATTTACAGCTACTACCTTTTTGACCCTATGCTTCTCCACTCTACCAATTTGACCATCCCCTATGGGCATTTTTTAAATATTGTTAATATCATTATAATTAGAGATAATATAAAAAAATATAATAGATAATAAAAGCATATAAACAAATTAATTTGTAATCACTACTTTTTATATGTATAAAGTCAATGATAAAAATTTAACAAATTCAATTATTTGTCTTTTAAAGTTTGTGAGGTTTTGATTCCTTCAACTAAAAGGACTATAAATTGTTTATTATGCATCATTCACTCTTATTCTATGCTTTTTGTCATTTCAGAATCTTTTCCTTACTAAAAAAAATTAAAATTTGATAAATATTAGAGAATATTTCTATGTTCACCAAAAGTTGAAGTTTGAACAACTTTAACTTTATCATGAATTGGAATATTTAGAAAGTAAGAAAGTACATTGAATGAACGATTTATATTATTTTAAAATAAAATAAAATAAATCACAATATCTAGCAAGGAAGCCTTGTAGTACGTAAACTTACCCTTAATTAGTAGGAAAACTATCTCTTATAATCTCACGTGATAAAAAAGAAAAAAATGCATATAATAATAATAATAATTTCGTATAATTAAAATATAAAAAAGTAATAAAATAAATATAAAATAAGGTAAATACTAAAAAATGATCGAAATAAGAGACATTACCAAATTAAATGTCTTTTTATTTCAATTATTTATATTTAAAAATATTACTGAATTTTATAATTAAAAATGATGATGAATTTAAATCTCAAATATATCGATGATAAATTAGATCACTCAATGTATCAACGTATAAATCAAAACAATATCAATTTGATTGATCATATTAAAATAATATCACTTTGTTAAATGTAATTAGGAGTCATTCAAGATTAAGCTCAACTTTAATTAATTTGAAGCAGGATTAACTAAAACATGAGTCTGGCCGAAGGTTAATAAGGTTCAAATCTCATAACTTTACTTTTAGCTAGATCAGATTCAAACTAAGTCTAATTAAATATATTTTTAATAAAAAAATTAAGATTCAAGTTAATTCGAGCTTAAGTTCGAGTAATTCAGTACCTAAAATTTACGGAAAAAAAAGTTGAGTCTAGCTTGAAAGTCTAATTAACTAACTCAAGTCGACTTGTTGACTTATAGCTAAATACATTCAAATGGAGTAAATTTTGTCAACTCTCAATTATAATGTATTAATTTTGATTATCAGATTTTTCAGATCTCGCTTTATTACGAGAGTTCGGAGTAATATGATAATAACAACGACGTTGATGATGAATTATTCATATCTCATTTTTATTAAAAATAAATCATAATAAAAAAAAGAATATCTGTCAATTAAATTGAAACAGTAAAAAGGTGTATTATTAGTAGAGTTTAATATCTAATAGATTCCTTTAACTAATATAAAAACGTTATCTAAATTGGTAGTTCTCAAGTTCATACCTCCAAACACACACCTGTCTCGTCTTCGTCAGTAGTACTTCTCAAGTTCATACCCCCAAGCACACACCAGTCTCGTCTTCGTTAGTTTCTTCACATGACTCGTCAGTTCAGGTTCTTAGCGGCCAGTAACTCCTCCGTGTTGTCGTCTGAGCAGCCTGTCAATATGGAATCCGACTTCGTGGTCATACTGGCAGTGCTCCTCTGCGCTCTGATATGCGTTCTCGGCCTCATCGCCGTCGCTCGCTGCGCCTGGCTCCGCCGCTTCTCCGTGTCGCGAACTCATGCTCCGACGGCAGCTTCCAACAAAGGCCTCAAGAAGAAGATCCTCCGTTCTCTCCCCAAACAAACGTTCTCCGACGATCCTGCCGTCAAATTCTCCGACTGCGTCATTTGCTTGGCGGAATTCGTCGCGGGAGACGAAATCCGAGTGCTGCCTCAGTGCGGGCACGGCTTCCACGTGAACTGCATCGACACGTGGCTCGAATCCCACTCGTCTTGCCCTTCCTGCCGTCAGATCCTGGTCGTGGCTCGATGCCAGAAGTGCGGGGGCTTACCGGCGGCGAGCTCTAGCGGCGTAGCTGAAGCTGAATCCAGATTAAGCATGGAGAAGATTTCGGGAACGGATTCTTGCCCTAGCTCTCTTAATATCGTCTAGATCATGATCGACTTCTTCTCTCTTTAAGTACATAGCAAGCATCCTCTGATCCGCCATTGATCATAAATGTATATACACTCTGCATTATGTAACGAGTATTTGCTTAGAATTCTGTAATTAACGTAATTGTTTTAAGTAATCATAATTATAATTATGAATTATCATATGCATTCGACAATTTTCACCGAACTCGAATTTGATTAGACTTGGAAATATCTCAGATCGGTACAAGTTAGGGTCGATTTGAGTTTGACTTGAAGTTTAGTCGGGTCGAATAGAGATGGATTGAATTCGATTCAAAGTTTAATTTAGTTTAAATCATTTTTAAAACAACATAAAGGGTAGATTAGGATTTGGAGCATTAGTCTAAAGTCCAATCTAAATGACTGAATTCTCCCCTTTAAAAAAACCATTTTAATCTATAAATTTAATAGATTTGAAATTAAAACAACATTGTTTTAGTTTTACTTATCCAAATTATATTGTTTTTGTTATTTAGTGTGACGTTTGCATATCAAAATATTATTTCAAAGACGAGATTTCAGTCGTTCAAATCAAGTTTCGAACTAACTTTTTAAGTCTAAATCAGATTCAAAATTTGATAAGCTCGAACTTATTTTATTAAGTTCAAATAAAATTATATCACAATTGTCAAAATTAGTCCAACCCAGATTAGCCCAGTCTCGTGTCCGACCTTAATTGAGCTCTTTATTTTTTCAAAACTCTTGGCTTTAGATCAAGTTTAACTTCAGGTTGTTAAGCTTAGTCAAATCTAACGTTTTTAAGTGACTCAGTATCATTTTGTGTAAAAGAAAATCGTCTTTAATTTCTAAAAATAAATATATTTATTTAATTAGTTCAAATCATACTTGGATTTAGACCCTTAAGCTTGATTGAACTTCAAGCTAGGCCTAAACCCTCAAATCTCCAACTAGACCTCGTATGAAACTCGATCGTGATCCAACTTGTTCTCATTTTTAAATCATATCCGAGCTTGATTATTGTTCAATACATACTTAAAAAGTAACCGATTTAAGAATGGTCCAAGTATTACTTTGAGTCTTAGGATAAGGTTATTAGTGTGATTTTTTATGTGTTCTTAGGATGATAGAGATGATGAAGTGAAATATTTGGTGGGTCCAAATCATATGGAATCTATATGAAAAGGGACCAAAGATTTTTTATAATATCAAAGTTTGAAAATCCACTAAAAGAGCATCTATCAACTTTGTTGCTCTTTCACTGCCACCACTAATCTCCAAAATGCTCTTTCAGTGGATTGCAATAGTGTAATTTAAGGAGATATTTAGAGTTGGTGTTTTAGTTCAAATGTTTTGGATTAGAATTAATATGAAAACTTTTAATTGATTGAATTTAAGTTTAAATTTAAAATATTTACTACATATATATAAACAAACACACCCACACATTTCTTATATATTAAGAGATTATAAAAGCACCCTACAATATTTTAAAATTTTGAAAAAAACTCTTTTTATATTTGAGTTTTAAAAAATATCCTTACTTTTCAATTTTAGTTAAAAAACATTATACGTCGATTAATCAAATATTATTTACACAATTACCTAATTTAACTCTTAAATCCGATCAAAATTAATAAATATGACTTAAATTTATAATTTAAGATAATTATAATAAATTAGTAGCTTGAATTTTATTCAATTAGTTCGATTAGAGTTTAAAAGATTAGTTGGAGAGTCATGTATGCAATATTTAATCAATCCGTATTTGATGATCATGTCATCTGTGCTTTGATGTTATTTTTTAAACCAAAGTTCAAAATAAGGACTTATTTTAGTCTAGAAATTGATATCCACAAGAATTTTTTAATATAATTTAAAGATTAAGATAATTTAAATTTTTTGTAAATTGTATAATATTTCTATATTTTTTTCTATAAAAATGTTTTTAGAATACAAAACTTATTTATAAAATTTTGGATTAACCTGAAGTTTTATAAGGTTTGAGTTCGGCTCACTCTATTAACAATATTAAATATAGTAAACTTATAAATTTATGTTGGATAAGAGTGATTTATTTAATTATGAGCAAGTCATTAATACTCATATTTATACATATTAATTATATCAAATTTATTACTTAAATTTTAATAGTTATAGTTTATTTAAAATATGCAACTTATAAAATATTATATACATTTAACTATACTCAAAAAGATAAATAATACTCCAATTAGAGACATTAATTAAAGTCAAGTCAACCAATTGGGTTTTGGCTAAAGTGCTAAGAGTAGGTAAATGCCCCAGTTGGCAAAGGGGTTTTGGTTTTAATTTCATCAACTAAACTTCACACTGACTTCTTATGTTAGTGATAATGGAGGCAATTAAAATTAATATCATGTTTAAATATAAAAAATTGGTTTTGATTAAATGTATTGTAATTTAATTTAATTTAATTCTTATAATTTTAAAGTTTAATAATAAATTTATTGAATTCATATTCAAATTAAATTAAATTATAATTGACCTGTGACTTTCAAACTAAATTAATTTTAAATTTCTTTTATCGTGTTAACGTACAAGTCCCACTAACTATTGTGGTTAAAACATTAAATTATCACTTCTCAAAGATATTATTAAATATTGCACTAAACATGATAATGGATAAGCCAAAACCATCTTGTTTCTTTCTTATTGTTCTTATCCTTACATGTAAAAAATAGTGTTTAGTCCTTTCCCTCCTCTATACAACTTAAATTAATTTGAAAACATGTACAACTTGATTGGTGCTATTTCTTTATTAAAACTCTCTATATACATTTTTATATTTGTAGCCATCTATTTTAAAAGTAAATTAAATGGTTACTACTAAGATTCAGCATTAGATCTAACTTAAAATCTCTTATATGCATTTTAGGATAGGGATGACAATCAAGGCCGACCTGAGTTCATTAGACGACATATCAAGATTTCTTAACTCAACCAGACCATGGGTTGGACTCAGGCTCGAGCTGAGGCTATCCAGGCCTGGTCCGACTCGTGACCTAACTGATTTTTTTTTATTTTTTAAAAATAATAAATCGGGTTAGACAGTACTGAACTTGAGCCCGACTCATTGTCATCTATAATTTAAGTTTGGGAAGTATAGTTTAAGCAAGACTAAATTATTATACAAAATAATTTTATTTTAATGGCAAAGAGTGGGTGTCGTCAAGATTTTTGTATCAAGTTTTGAGTGAATCAAATTTTATTTTGGTTAGTTACATTGAAATAATTTTGTTTTAGTGATAGAAGCTCATGTCATAAAAATTGTTCTTTAAGCTCGAGTTTGGTTGAGTTATGTCTAGCTTATTAACATCCAACTAGAGTGACTCACATTTGCTATCTTTAATTAAGTTGTTATGACTATAGTAAATATATAGAAAATAAAACTCAATCCTAATTCATTAATATCGCACTACGTCGAACTATATTTGTTATTTCTATTTAGATAATTTTAACAAAAATAACAACCCAGTAAAAATTATAATAATACACAAAATTTGAGGAGGTCTAATAATACGTTGCTCTACTCTTAACTAGTAGAGAAATTGATTCGAATAATCCACATAAAAAGAATAAAATAAAACAAAATAAATAAATAAAATAAGTAATAAACTAAATAATATAATAAAATAGATAAGGGGAAAAAAGATAATTTTAACTGTAGGAAATAAAAGAAAAATAAAACTTGGATTTAACTTGTTGACATCAAACTAAATCAAATCATATTTGCCATCTCTAATAAGGTAATTTATAAAGAAAAAATGAAATACCGATCTCGCTAATTTATATTGAACCAAATCTAGCGATATTTAGGGTCTCAAACATATATATTGTAAGGACTGAGCAAATGTAAGAAGTATTAGAAATATGATTTTCTTAAAAAAGATAGATTATTTTTATAAGGTGTAGATTATTTTTACAAGGTGTTCTATACGATTAGATAAGATACGTTAAGGAATATTAACTAAGAGAGGGTTGAAGAAAGATGAACAGGGTGAGAGCAAGACGAATAACTCCAACATGAATGTGTGTATGGTTTTGCTCCCCCCAAAGAGAGATGAGCTCTTTTGGGATCTCGAGCTTTACGTTATGTTCAACTGAAGTTGCTTGCAAACCACACTGTTATGAAGAAAGACGAACAAGATCACTTGGTAATGTATTTATGGCTTATGAACCACTCCTTACTAGCTCTCATCAAGAATGCTGTAGTTACAGATAATAACAATTACATCTCTGATACTAAGCTTACTACTCCTAGTTAGAGGGCTCGTAGAATATCAGATCTCGTGCTTAGGAATAGATCATCCATCGGAGATCGGGAAAACAAAGCAAGATCGAAGTGTAAATTTCAGGCATGTTGGCCAAGATACACAAGCTTTAAGCCACCTGATTGATTCTCTCCAAGAGATATATCTTTCATATCTCGTCGAAGTGTAGCAGTTGCCTTTTGTAACTCAGGTTGTAATTTTTCTGGAAGAGAGGAAATAAAAGTATAGCAAAGGGTAAAATAGTTGAATATAATAACATTCCGTCATAGCTAAACTTTAAATCTCTTCTTTTAAGAGGACAACACTTCATCTCAAAATGTTCTTGTCTAACTTATTTGTGGATGAGTTGAAAGTTACCAATGAACTCTTTATGAATTACTTCAAGAAGTAATCCAACAAATGTAACTTGTATAAACTGAAGTCTGCGATATTTATCAAGACTTTGCTATCAATCTTGTAATATACTAGTAAAACGAGAAGTAAACTCAGATAAAATATCATAAAAATTTGAAAATAATATTTTACGTAACATATTTCTTAAACTTAAGATTAAAATAATATTATTTGAAATTAGAGATTACAATAGACTAATCCGAGCCCGAGTCTGTCTAGACCCAATCTCAATCCAACTATCGCTATAGTGACCCGAGCCCAGGCCCAAGCCGCACTCGGCTAGACTTGAACTATTTTTTTAAAATAAAAAGTATCAAAATAATTTTATTTTTTACAAAATTACTTATATGTATAGAGCTTTGGGCTGAGCTGCACTTTCAAAATCACCTCATTAGAGGTAGGAATGACACCCTATACTTGGCCCGAAGTTAACAGGTAAGATTTGATTGACTCAAATTTCCTTCTGATCTGGAGTCAGACGCGCAGCCATTGCGCCACGGATCCACTTGATTGAGAGAGTTGAAGAAAAAAGTATTGTCTAATACGCCATATCCGGGCTATAAAAGAAAATTGAATCTGAAAAGCAGACAGTGATGCTACACAGTGACCGACCAAAGAGATGAGAGACGGATGGTGACTTTGGGGATTCTGTAAGACTTGTCTTAGTACAAACCCTAGTTTGTACAATCCAGCAATCCTCATCAACTATAAGGTTTCGCATAGATTACGATTGCGAATCCGCAACTTCTTTCTTGGATTATTATGAAAGTAGCGGCGTCGCGGAATCTATGGCGTCACTCTGGGCTCTACAATGTCGTTCCTTCTCTATTCAGGTCATTAACAGCAATCTTTTCCCCTTTTTTTTTTCCCTTGTAATTTCCATGTTTATATCTTTAGTTTAAAGTCTAAAACCAAAAAAATGGGTTCTTTTTTGCTGTTATTGTTGTAGCCTTCAATATGGGTTTCAGGGCATCAATTTTTTCCCAATGCAGTGGAATTTAGGAGAGAATTTGGGAAAATGAGATTGGGTTGCAAATTTGGGTTGAGGGCGATTAGTAATTCGGTGAATTCGCCAGAGGCAAGTCGGCCCAAAGATGTGGAGGAGATGGTTAAAATCAAGTCCGACTCGGCTATGGATTACAAAGACCACATTTCTAGGTTTCAGGGAATGATCGCCAGTCTCCCTCCTGTTGTCTTCGCGGTAATGCGTTTGTTTCATTCGCTTCACAGAAGAACACTAAAAGTCTTGTGTATATATCCTATTAAAATGACCAGAACCAAATATATTTGTTAAAGTATTAGTTTATGTTAGTTATAGCAGATAATTACAGAGTTTTAAGATGTTCTGAGATTTGGGAAGTTGGGGCTTTTTCTGTGAAGAGATTGGGAAATAAACATGTAGTTTCTTGCCATTTCTACGAGTTCATTACTATGTTTTGTTTGTTAATTGGTCATTTTACTTTGTGCTTTTCAGATGAGAAAACATGTTGGAAGTAATTTTATGATCTGGGTATCTGTTGCAACTGCATTCTTTATTATAGCTGTGAGAGTTTATGTGGTGAGGAAGTCAAGACAAAATCGCCCTGGTTCTGTAGCTGACCTTGTCAGACGTGGGCAGTTGAGATCTGATAGAGGAGGCATGTATGAATGCAATACCCTAATGTCGTTTCCTGTTTGGTTCTGTTTCATGGATATATGCCTTGGGTGTGAGTGTGTGGCCGGTTATTGGCTTCAGTGTTGCATATGCTTCTTTGAACAAAATTAATACTTTTATGTCTTATTACAGCTCTAGACCGCTCAAATATGAGGACCCATTCAATAATCCTTTGGTGAAGGTTGGTAAGAGCAATTCAACTGTAGAGATGTGTGGAAAGTTGTATAAATTAGCCCCAGTTACTCTCACAGAGGAGCAACAAGCTATCCATCAGAAAAGGAGGTCGCGAGCATACCAATGGAAGAGGCCAACTTTGTTCTTGAAAGAAGGGGATTCAATACCTCCTGATACTGACCCTGATACAGTCAGATGGATCCCTGCAAATCATCCGTTTGCAACCACTGCAAGTGAAATTGATGAAAACTTGGCACAGAACAATGTTTATCAGAAGCATGGTGTTCCATTTCGTATTCAAGCTGAGCATGAGGCACTGCAACGAAAACTAGAAGCACTCCAAAATGTAAGCAATAGCAGCTTTGCTTGTTCATTTAGCACCTTAAAGCTTTTACAGCTACCAAAGGGAGAAATTTGCATACAAATTCCATGATGTCCCCTTTGAGCTCCATGTTAAGACCAATATGATCTTGATCCGCCAAAAAGTACCATCAATGTAAACTTCAGTCAGGAGCCCTAGAATTAGTCTTCTTGTAATCAATTCATCATTTCCATGGCGTTCAAGGAATAACCTTTTGTGGTTATGACTACTAATCCAAAACTCACACTATTCAACTTTTAACATGGGAATATCATTTTAGGTTCCAAACCCATAATTTTGATGTGCAACCACAAAATTGCTGATGCAATTACTATGCTATTTGCGTGGTATGGGGTGAAATTTTCTCCCTTAAGCATTTTGACCTTTCTATAGACAAACTGTATTTTGATGTGTGTATATTTATATCAATTCTTGGTGGTTTTTAAATTTCAAAGAGCGTTATGAGTGTGGTTCCATCAAAATATAGCAGCCTTTTTGTCTCTTCCCTATTTGAGGGTTTTGTGCTTTGGTTGCAGGAGCAAAAACTGAATAAATTGTTCATTGACACTGGCAATGCGAAGGATTTTGAAAGGTCGTTCAAGTTGAATTCAAAGCTGAGCGAGATTCCAGATCAGAGCCCTTTCAATAATCAAGTAGGTGAATCTAAGGCTGGGATATCAGATCCTGCCCCAGATTCCTACAATAGCAGTTCGTCGTCTTCTGAAGAAGTGCAGGAACCCTGATCTACTTTCTGTGGTGACATTATCACTTCAATTTGTCAAATATGTGTATTTTGCCTTCAATCCTGGATTGATTTGTATTGTAAAGTACAACTCTAGATATTTCTTTAGAAACTACTGTTGGAATTTTGAATCAGCCTTTTCCCAGATTTCGAGTTGTTAAATCCTAGAGTTTGTAAAGTGAAGGATAATAGACATTTCCAGTCATGTTGTCTTCATATTGCAATGGAATTCTCTTTCCCTTAAATAGTAGTTATTGCACATCAAATCATGAACAACAGTAGTAAACAAATTAATAATTTGAACCATTTTACTGATCCTTGTCCTCAAGTTCAATGACAATTACCCAAAAATTTCCTAACAAAAAGTTGAAAGCCTTTGAAGGGTTGGCGAGGAATCAAAAAAGGGCACTTCGAGTTCTGACAATCCCTCCAAAGCATTCATCGTATCTCAATCATTCTTGGTCTGTCTTGCACCAACAGCAAAGAACTCGGTGATGACTTCCAGGGGCATCCCCTTGGTTTCTGGCACCTTCAGGTATACAAATATCCATGACAACACACAAAACACTGCATATGTTCCAAAGATGCCTGCTAAGCCTACTGAGCTCAGCATCACAGGTAGCGAGTATGTCACTATTATGTCTCCTACCCAGAAAACTAACGCACATATTGCTATGCACAGGCCACGTACTCTCGTTGGGAAGATCTCGGAACACAGAATATTTGGAATAGGGCCATAAGCAGCTACAAAGCAGCAGAAGTAGATGATCACACATGTTGTTGATATTGCTGCACTTACAACTGTTCCCAGGTTAACCTCTTCATCGATAACTAGAACGATTAGTGTAACTATTAGCACCGGGATTGTGTAGAGTAGCAGCGATCTGCAAGAAAAGAACATGTTGGTTTTCTAGCACAATTCCACAGGTGAGAGGGAAATCAATATGGAAGAGTATTGTCACCTTCTCCCTGAAATATCCATGAGTCTCATGGCTATGCCGATGCACGGTAACATCAAAAAGGTTGTGAATGCACTGATGAGGAATGATGCAGAAGTTGTTCCAAGGCCCATGCTTGAAAGAAGAACTTCAACTCCTGCCTTTTCAAGGATCTGGGGAGTGTAGTAGAGCACTCCATTTATACCAGAAAACTGCACATACAAGCATTACAGCTACTGAGTCACAATATAGGAAGCATTGCAGCTACTTAGTCAAAATGGTGATGATTAAGGGTTGTAGGAAACAGAGGAGGTGGATGAACAAAACTTTATTAAATCAGAGGGTACCTGCTGAAGTATCTGAATTCCAATCCCAACAATCAATGCCCGCTTTACGCCTGGATCAAGCAAAGCGGACCAAATTGGTCCTTTTGTAGCTGTTTCAGAAGGGTGAAGCATTGCAGGTCCAATAGGATGCTGATCGATAAGCTCCTTGGAATAAAGAGCAGGCTGGCTTACTAAGGCAGAAGCCTGAATATATTCACCATCTTGAGGAACATCAACACCAGTTAGTGAAACAAGAGAGCCTCGTCGGGATCCAGGGCCTCCCTCCTGGTGTAAATAAATCCTTTTGAATCCTCCTTCCTTCTTCCCGTCCTCACCCTCTCTCTCAGACCATTTCCATGCCAGCTGCCAACCACCACCAATGCCTGTACCACCAACTGCTTCTCCACCTCCTTGCGTTAGGCTACTATGGCGTCTCATGCTCAGAATACTTCCATGGGAAGTAGGGTGAGGCATATCCTTCTCCAAACTTGTTGTCTGACGAGATATTAATGGACTATGCAAATTGTCATCCGAATCTCCTCCAGCGGCTTCAGATGTGTAATCCTCGCCTTCCCTCTGTAAGCTTTCTTCATCCCAGTTTTCATGTTTAACATGAGGCTCTGCTGTACTAAACATGCTGCCGAAATTCGGGAAAAGCATGCTTCGCGTGCTTCCTTGCTCAGGGAGTTTCTCATGAACACTACCAAAAAGGGTAACAAGAGGGTCCATAAGAGGCATGCTCTTATTCACCATGCTCCCCTGGCGAGATACAATGGCAAGAGAACTCTGTCCAGTCACAGGTTTGGCAATCCAGGAGAGACCTTCCTCTGGTCCGTAGAGCCTGATCTTGTCCTTCTCAGCAGTTGGTTCTTGCCCATCACCTAGTTCATCTCCGGGACCTATTATGTACTCTTCTATGGATGTTTCTCCCCCAATTCCAAGACCTTCCACTAGCAAAGCCATCTCACCTGCAAGTTATGGAAGTTTTAGCAACATCCAATCGATAAAATTGTATAACCTTCTACTAGGTTACATTTGCAGCTTAAATGCTCGTTATCAAACATTGTTATATATCCCAACTGTTCTGGTTGACCATTTACAGGAATCAATCAGGGAAGGTGCAGATAGGTAGTGATGAACGAACCTGACACATCTTCCCTTCCACGCAATTTCTTAAGAACCTGTTTCGCCTCCAGCATTTTTCCTTTGCTTACCAACCATCGAGGAGATTCCGGCAAGTAGAATACTGCTAATATAAGGTACAACAGAGAAGGAATGGACAGTACACCAAGCATCAACCTCCAACTAGGTGAGGATGTTAATGACATCCCAAAAATCATACAATAAGACAAAAACATGCCTCCTGAACCAGTGAATTGAGGAAGAGTATTTAACCGCCCTCTGATATCTGATGGTGCAGTCTCAGATATGTAGACTGGGACAATAGTAACAGCTAAACCAATTCCAAATCCATCTAACAACCTTGCTACGCACAGAACAATCACATCTGGTGACCAAATCATTATCAAACCACTTATAAAGTAGAGAATTGATGATGTTATTAACATCGGACGGCGGCCGATCCAATCCGATATTGCTCCCGAACATGTTGTGATTGCTGTGGCTCCGATCAGTGACATGGCCACAACAAGACCTTCCACTGTAGATTCTAGACCGAAGTCCTTCTTGATGTACACAATCGCACCTAACAATACAGCAGAATTCATAAATAACTCAAAAGCATGTGATTCTGAGAAAAATTTTCTCAGTCGACATAGAAGATCAAGATGGAGTATTTGAAGAAGGTACCAGCAATGGTTGCATTATCCCATCCTTGTAAAAAGTTGCCAAGGCAAGCAGCAATAGCCACCAGTGCAGCTCCTTGTATGTTCATAACTTGTGGATCAAAGTTCTACTCTTCAGCTATCCTGTAAGAACAAGAACTTCAGAATATCTTTATGAGTCAAGCACAAACTTTTCTAGTTCTGGAAATAGAAAAAGATTCAGGTGGAAGCTAGAAGAAAGCAGAAAAGTTTTGGATCTCTAGGTAGATAACGAAAAGAAGGATGTTAAAGGAGGAAAGGGTTTTGTTCAAGAGAAACAGAGAAGAAGTTTGTGAAGGATATGTATTATGTGATCTGGCTTCCATGTATTAAGGAGTAGATTATCAATCAACTGTTTGTGATGGAAACAGGTAGTGGTTCAAAAGTACTAAAAGGACCAAGATTTAGTGTTTTTGACACAAAGCCCACCTTAGACAACTCAAGATGAGATCGGACTCTCATCCCAACAACCCGTCAAACATTCTCAAGTCATCATTCACTCACTCAAAGACTCAAAATTTACCAGAACCCAGTTCGAAGAATGAAACTGGGGAACTGATAGATGGAAAGATCAAAGAAGAGTAACCAATAATTTGTGCGGAAATTGGAAAAAGAAACATAGGGGTGGTCTGGAAACTCCTTGTTTATATATCTATGGCTTGGAAATGGAACCAACCTCGAGAGAGGTTGTGGCAGAGATTCTTTCTATCTGTTCATTAGCTCTGTTCTGTATCTTTTTTTTTTTTGAACTTTTTAATTTTGACTACTAATAATGAAGCTGTTAAGGTTAAAGTTCTGCACTTTGAACTGTAATCTCTGTTCTGTAATAATTAGCAGCAGTTAACAACAGAATACATTTGTCTTCTTCTTTCAATTTTCCTCTGTTTTCGATATTCTCCATTTACCCATCTTCTTCTGTTTGCGATATTTACTTTTGGATCTTACAAATCTCTAGATCTCACCTTGTATCTGGTTTATTTAACAATCCTTGTACTGAAAACAACATTTCACGATTTAGATTCAACTGCCCACATGAATTTTAAGCATAAACGCTTGAAAAATGGAATAAAAAATGGATCTTTTGATGACCAGAAAGGGATGTTCGCACGCAGAGATTTTGAGTAGTTGCAGAGCTACCCGTCAAAAGGAGGAAGACAGGTCAATGAGAGACTATTAGATGAAAGTGTAGAAACCGAGATCTTCGTGAAGCCACATGGAGCGAGATTCGAACTTGTCAATCTGTCTACGTTATATCTGGGAAGTGAATTGATCTGAGAGCTCTTTTGTCAGAAATTACCAATTACCTTCCTTTCCAAGACGTGGCACTAAGCCATTCGTCACAACCGACCGGACTCGCTCACCGTCTTGTTGGAGTTCGAGTTGATCGGACTTTAACTTAAATTTAAGAGATTGGTTCGATTTGATCGATTGTTCAACTCTCAGGATGAGCTGACGTCAGTAGAATTTTTTTTATAAAATTAAATAATTATATAACTGACATTTAAAAAAATAACTTTTTAAAACAAGTCTTATATAATAAATTGTTTGATTATATAAAAATAAAAATATTTTTAATTTTAACTATATTTTATTTTATAATAAAAATTATTTAAAATATATTAAACAATATATAAAATAGGATATATTAATTATTATATATTTTAAACCATATAAAATATAAATGAAAATATTCTAATCAAATCTTTTTTTATGGATTATAATATAAGTAAGACTAATATCAAAAATAAATATTAAAATATATAAAAAGTTAAATAATATTATATAAATCTTAAAATAAACGTAAAAATGTGTTTGTGGGTATTGTAAGAATTATGTGTAAAAATATAAGATAAAGAGACTAAAAAAAGAATCATTAATTGATATGAAAAATTTACTTAAAAAAGTGTTTTTTGAAAAAATTTAAATTTGAGCTTTTCAAAAAGCTGTATTTTAATTTCTAAAAAAATTATTTTTGTGAAAAAGTTCTTTTGAATTTTACAACTAAATACTTATTTTTCTTAAAAATAATTTTTGTAGTGAAAAAAAACTTATTTAACCTCCAAATGTTGAAAAAAACAGGCACAAAATTTAAAATGGTTTTTTTTTTGTTACCCACTAGGTATTTTAGGAGGATCCTAATTATAGAAAGACACCTTTAAACCATCCACTCTTAAATTAATCTTCTTCAAACTGAATAGGTCTTTAATGAAAGACAAAATTTTAATTCTAAATTTTAAACGATTGGATATACGTAAAAGCGGTTTAAGAACTCGCAATCCTGCTTAAGTCAAGCGTGGATAGCTTAAAAATTAAAATGGTATTATTTTAATAAACTAGTTCGAACATATTCAAGGTTTAGTGTTTAGATCCATTCCAATGGGATTCGGGTTGGGGTCGACGGCTTCGGGCATGTAAATTTTGCCGACCTTTAGGCAAAAAGATATGTTTTTTTTTAAAATAAAATGTTGTGTTACAAGAAAAGAGCAAACTTTACTGGTTCCCACCATACTCTGTTCAAGACCGTTATTTTAGTTTCAGTTGCCTTGACAAAAACCTAACTGAAAATTGAAGCACATGAACTGAGAGGCTTTCCCAATGTTCGGCAACCGCTCATGGCGCCGCCGGAATCTTCAGTCGTCGATTATCTCTCGGTCGATGGTTCGGAGTCTTTCGAATGTGAGAAGCCACTTGGAGTCTTTCGAATGTTATACGCAACTCTCCCACAATTTCTTTCAAGCAATGAAGCAATGCGCGTCTCATGGGTCGGCGTCCCTAGCTCAAAAAATCCATGCCCAACTCATCTTTACGGGTTTAGATTGTTCCATTTTCCTTCAAAATCTTCTGTTGGACGTGTACTCCAAGTGTGGCTTAATCGATGACGCTCACCAAGTTTTTCGTGACATAGAGCGTCCTAATGTTTTCAGCTATAATATGATGATTGTTGGGTTGGCTAATTTTGGAAAGATAGGAGAGGCTAAGTATTTGTTCGATGAAATGCGTCAAAGAGACTCTGTTTCCTGGAATTCGTTGATGTCCGGGTACTTTCGGAAAAGGGATTTTGATGAAACCTTAAAAGTTTTTGTTTTGATGGTTCGGAATGGTGGGTGTGTTCCTGACAGAACTTCGTTCTCTTGTGCTATGAAGGCTTGTGGTGCTCTGGGGTATGCCAATTTGGCTGTTCAACTTCATGGGCTTGCAGAAAAATTTGATCTTGGAAGTGACTTGTCCATTGACAATTCAGTTTTGGATATGCATATCAAATGTGGGGCATTGAGTTATGCAGAGAAGGTGTTTCTGAGAATGCCATGTCCGAGTCTATTTTGCTTCAACAGTATGATTTATGGTTACTCTAAAACGTTTAGTGTTGCTAAGGCCCTTGACATTTTCAACCAAATGTCTCAGCGCGACGCGGTGTCATGGAGTACAATTATCTCGATATTGTCTCAACATGGATATGGATTCCATGCTCTAAATATGTTTGTTGAGATGTGGAATCAAGGCTTCAGACCCAATTCCAAGACTTATGCTAGTGTTCTTAGTGCTTGTGCAAGCATTTATGACCTGGATTGGGGTGTCCATTTGCATGCTAGAATTCTTCGAGTAGAACAGGATTTTGATAGTTATTTGAGTAGTGGTCTGATTGATATGTATGCAAAATGTGGGTACTTGGAATTTGCGAAGCAAGTATTTCATAGTTTGGAGGAAACTAGTGCAGTTTCATGGACTAGTTTGATCAGAGGGATTGCACAACATGGTTTTGAGGAGGACGCACTACTGTATTTTAAACAAATGAGGGAGGTACCTGTTCCTGTGGATGAGTTTACTCTTTCCTCAATATTTGGTATCTGTTTGGGGCCAAAATATATTTCTCTTGCCAGACAGCTTCATGCGTTTACTATTAAGACTGGAATCAATTCTTCAGTTATTGTCGGGAACGCTCTTCTTACGGCATATTCAAAATGCAGTGATATTCAGGAAGCAAACTATGCATTTGAAATGATGCCACATAAAGATATTGTATCTTGGACAGCCATGATCACAGTATGGGCTCAAGCTGGTGAGTTTGAAAAAGCTCAAGCTTGTTTCGATGAAATGCCTGAGCAAAATGTTGTCACTTGGAACTCCATGATCAGCATGTATGTTCAGCATGGATGTTGGGAACATGGTCTCAGATTGTATGCTCAGATGCACAGGGAAGGTATTATGCCTGATGAGATAACTTTTGCTACTTCAATCAGGGCTTGTGCTAATTTAGCAATATTAGTACTAGGAAGTCAATTCATTGCACATGCTGAAAAATTAGACCTCATGGAGGATAGGTCAGTTGCAAATAGTGTTCTTACCATGTATTCAAAATGCGGACACATTGAAGAAGCACAAAGAGTTTTTGATTCTATGCGAACAAAGGATTTAGTTTCATGGAATGCAATAATGGCAGGATATGCACAGCATGGTCAAGGCCGGACAGTAATGGAGATTTTTGAGAGGATGCTAAAATTGAAATACAAACCTGACAGCATAACCTTTATGACTCTTCTATCAGGATGCAGTCATTCAGGGCTAGTAACAGAAGGAAAGCTGTATTTTACCTCCATGACTACAGATTATGGCATCTCTCCATCATGTGAGCACTTTGTATGCATGTTGGACTTACTAAGTCGGGCTGGTTTGCTGGAGGAGGCCAAAATTTTAATCAAGGAATTGCCTTTCAAGCCAAATGTGGATGTTTGGGGAGCATTCCTAAATGGTTGCAGGATCCATCACAACGTAAAACTGACAGAATTTGCAGTTAGGAATTTGCTTGAATTAGAAACAGAAGAAAGGGGTGGTTGTATTCTTCAATCAAGTGTATACTCACAGTCTGGAAAATTTGAGGGTGTCGCAGATGTGTTAAAACTGATCAAAAGGAAAGGATTCAGAAAGACTTCTGGTTGTAGCTGGATCGAGGTTAATCACAGAGTGCATGTATTTAACATAGATGAGATGGATCACCCTGAGATTAAGGATGTTTACTATGTGTTAGATGATATTGTGAAGAAGTTAGAAGAAACTGGGGAGCCATTTCCATCTAGTGACAGGTCCAGTGAGCTATCATTGCACGGAACCTTTGAAACGATTCCATTTTTTTCATAGATTCATCAAAAACTGTACATAATCGATACCTTTCACATCACTATGGGACTCTTGGATTATCTGAGATCTGGGAAAAATCTGAAGAATGATGCTCCGTTTCAACGAATCCTACAATTGAAATGCTCACTGAATAAAGAATCTTATTGACAAGGAAATTTACAGAATTGTGATCCCAAAAATATCTGCATTTTCTGCTATTCTGAAGCTTGGAATTGAAACTAACATCAGGATTTCTTGTGGGTTTGAGCCACATCTCAGCCGTTATTCCTGAGGAAATAATCCTCAACAGTTCTTGTCCCTTCACAAACAAGTCTTTTGCCTTCTTCCCTGCTGTTCCTAGTCCATATACCACCAGCCACTGCATTGCTGTCAGCCTTTGCCTCTTGCTGGCCCGCATATGCCTCTTCCCTCTTAATCTTGCTTTCAAACCTCCAACATGCAAGCTTGTGACATTGTTCTTGTCCTCTTTGATGCCAGCAGGTGTTGCATGAACAAGTACCATCAAAGGGCCTCCAATTGGCTGATACTTCCTCAAGGGATCACGAAGCTGGACAGCCACAGGTATGGTGAATGTCATGTTGATTGCAGAGGTGGAATCTCTTGTTGATTGAATTTGAAAGCAATTGGTTTCTTCATCCTCGAGAATCTGGAGAAATGGTTTCTTCTTCAGTATCTAGTCTGCCAGTTTCATCCTCTGAATAATGGAAATTATGGACTTGATTGTGAGACAATGGATGTGGAGAAAGTGCCAGGATTGATGGATGATTGGTGTCGAATCCTGTTCAGGATAATTTTGCACAAAATTTGTGAAGTTCTGTGTCCTGAAAGTGAAAGGATTTGAGGACTAAAGCCTATCAGGCCATCCAGTTTATAGTTCATCTTCATGTCATGGTACGTCCTTCAATGGTATTCCACTAGTCTCTCTAAACCGTTATGTTAAATGTGTATCAAATCAAGTAAAAGATCCTGAAATGAATGGCATATCTTTTTTTTTCTTTTTTCTAATATGATATAATAATGATGTTGAGCTTGACTGAAGTTTACAGAGAGATAGGAGAGAAATGGAAGAGAAGGAGAACCGAACAAATGGAATGAAATGGATGGGGGTGATTTAACAGGCAGCTAAAAATAAGGAAATAGTTGATGGGTGTACGTGATTAGTTGATATGCATGCGTGCATGCATGCCTAAGAGCAAGGGAAAGCCATAGAACAACAATCCTAGCTGGAGAAAAGAATTGAAATGGAACAACAACAGCAGCTAATTAGAAGGACATCAGAAGATCATCAGGAATCAGCAGTATCAGATAGTTTGCTGCCATTGGAGAGTAGTCCTTATTTGAAATACACTGATCTGGTGGACTACAAGCAGAATGCTTATGGCACCCATGGACACCTCGAAGTCAAGCCCCGTCAAAGTGGTGGTGCCACCAAAGGACCCACACTTTCCGGTAGCAACTCCGCCGCTCAAAAGGCTCTTTCTGATCACATCGCCTAGAAAACAATAGCAAGTTTATGCATCCTCTGCTTCCATTTTAATTAGCTTTTAAATTATTACCTGTTTATTGCTCTCTGTATGACATTACAGTGTTAGAGCTACCTGTTTTTCACCATCAGATTACAATGTAATCCATTAGTTGTTTATATATTCTCCTCCAGATTAATATATTTGGACATGCAATCATCTTCCTTGATAAAATGTTGGATTTGGTGAACAAGTTTTTGTTAAATCCTATGTTGGGGCAAACAGCGGATATGTTTTCGTTCTGTTTTCTTACTTCCAGTTTCCCTGGAAATCTAAAAACAATATATCCTCCTTCTGATCGTTAATCTCTATCGAATTAGAAGTTTCCGTGTATATAAGCTTTCTTAATCGAAGTTTTTAATTCTTATTCTGTTTCCTGATCTATTGTTCACCTGGAAGTTCTACATCATAAATCTTGAAGAAAGGAAACACGATTATGCAGAATAGTATTAAAGGTCAGATTCTCTTCTCTGAAGGGTTTATTCACAGATCAAGTAGAAATTCATCCAGGAATGCTTGATTAATGTACAAAAAAAGAAAGAAAAAGTTTATAAGTCACATTGCCATTCATCAACTACAAGAAGCTAACCCTTCAAATTTTGAACATGGCAATTAACTCCTAGATTAGATCTTAAGCTGCAGGAAGTATTCAGAAATACTATCATGCACTTCCTACGCTCTACGGTACATTTAACTCAAACTCCAAGGACATGCATACTATATATGGACGGTGGATTTATACTGGATATAATCTTAGATGATGGGTCGGAGGAGTGTTTAATTATCACATGGCCAAGATCCTCCATCGAGCCTTAGAAGGGGATGATGATCTAACATCATAAGAAAGCCGTCCCTATTGGAAGCATTTGAAGTGGACATGTCATGAATTGTAATGTCTGCAACAGTACTAAGAGGTTCTGCTGATGATGATAAGTAGCCTAAAACATCACAGTCCATGTCAAAGAACAGAGGATATTGTTGGTACGTGTTGAAGTTGGGATCAGGTACTTGGAAATGGGAAAAGGTTGCTTCTGTTTTGCACTGTTTCAGAACAGTAGTGGATTGTTCCTTCAAAGAGCAATCTTGATGTGAAAGAAGGGACTTAAAGAGCATCGATGCAGGTGGAGTAATAGATGAAGAAGGTTGGAAGCCATTTTTGTTCTGAGATCCCCATAAATGAGACTCCTCACGGACAAAAAATGGATTCAGGAGGCTTTTGAGGTCATTTTCCTGGTTATTACAAGAAACCAGAAAAGGGTTTTGGAGGGTGTCCACCATTTTCGCTGGTGCTTCCAGGAGTGGAGGCAATGAATTGGAGTTGCAAGGTGAAGAAGAAGGGTCCAAGAAAAAGCTTTGTCCTTGTAGAACAAGTGCAGCTTTTTTCTCACCATTCTTATGAAATATCCGGCAAATCACCCACTCCTCCTGCAGAAAGAAAATAAAAAGTCGATCACTTTAGTCAATTGTTTATTAATTTCAAGTGGCACTTCAAGTTACCATGTTGGTATGTACAATCCAGCAAGATCAGAGAGAATCCATTAATGGCAGATTGTTAAATCACACCAATCACATCAAGAACTACCCTCGAAGGTTAATAATGAAGTGAAAATGGTCTACTCATCAGGGAAGCTCCAGTTGTAATGACACAACAAGTCAACCCAGAAAGAGACAAAACAAGAAACAAGAGAGTGAAATTTGCAGGAACATTGCTTGATTCTCACGGTGCATGTGAAGAAGAAGAAGAGGTGTTTAGTAACAATACCTTACAGGTATGACGATAATACAAGTCACCATCCAGACGGTACTCATGCATAACCCACTTGGTTTTCTCACCTCTAGGAGCTCTACCTCTGTAAAAAACCAGAGTTTTCTTCAGGCCAAGCAAAGAACCATTAGAGGCACTGTACACTTCTCTATCTTTCCCTGTGGCTTTCCAGTAACCAGCTCCAGTTGCTCTATTTGTTCTGAGACCTGTTGGGTATTTCCTGTCTCTCAGGCTGAAGAAGTACCATTCTTTCTCACCCATTTTTGCTACATCTGATTAAGAACAAGAGCCACCAGACAACAGGTTCATTAACTTTCTGCAACAACAAACCAGAAATGGAAGAAGAAGAAGAAGAAGAAGATGCACAGGCCTTGCCTTCGACATTCTCAGATGTACATTTATTTGATTGATTTTGTCACTTTGTAAATCAAGCAACCAAGATGTGATATTTATATGCAGTTCTGATCAATTATCATCTCATGAATTTTAAGAATCTGAGCTGTTCTATGCGATTCTGATATGATAAATGTATACTTAACTTCCCCGGAAAGTGGAAATAGTGTAATGATCAAGAAACATGAAGTAGAATCTAGGCAGGGAAGGGTAAGAGATTGTTTGAACATATAGGGTAAAGGGAATATTCTTCATCATGATGTAAGTTATTAACCTGGAAGCTCCCACGGCTCACATCTGTTTAAGTCAACCTCAGCTATTTCAACTCCACAAAAGCTGCCATTAAAGACCTTAGAAGCAAGGTAAAATGTTATGAGCTCCTCATCTGTTGGGTGGAATCGAAATCCTGGAGGCAAACCCTTTTCCTTTGTGTCTTCACCTGAGAGTTCATACAGAATATCTTCCATTCCCAACATCTTCTTCATATACTTCACAGAAACCAAAAAGGGTATGTGAAAAGGAGGATAGTTCTTACGGAGATTGAAGCAGAAATGAGGCTGTGAGGAGTTTACAGGTTGTGTGTGTGTGTGTGTGTGTGCATGGCCATGGAAGAACTTTTCTGATATATATATATCCCATACTCTGTGACCTAATTCTTTTCGGTTTTATAAATACATCAGAAGAAAAAGGAAAAGGAAATGAATAAATGTTCATACCAAACATTACATCTACCACGAAATTCTAAATGTTTCACACATATCTAAGTAATTCATATATATATATATATATACATTGATTCTAACAGAAGAAAGCAACCCCAGAAGTCAAAATATCAGAATTCTCATTGTTTCTTATATTTTTTATGGATTGAGTTCTTAACAGAAGGATCTGATCTGATCCTCCATTGATTATCCAAACTCAGTTAAGTTACTAACATGTTTCAATATCTGTTACCTGTTACTAAGAGCATCACCATCAAATGGATGCATTTGGTTTTTAGCATTTTATCGTTTAGTGGATCTCTTTAATCACAAGAATCTGAAACAATGAAGAAGAAAAGGGATCATTTATGGGGATCTCAGAACAAAAAAACATGTGTCGGCGTTGCACGTGCATGCAGTGGTATGATCAGGTAATCAAACGGGCCTCAAGTCACATTCATTAGAGCCTAGATATGTAGATAGATACTTTAACTAGTGACCCAAGTAAAAGATAACATCAGAGAAGGATCTGAATCTGCTTAATAACATCACGGAAGGATCTGAACCTGCTTACTTGCTGCTTCTTCTTCTTCATCTTCTTCTTTTAATATATAACAATTATTTACTTGGTGTGATCAGAGAGTTACATAAGCCTATGTCAGTACCTACTACTATAACCTATACCTCTAGCTTTGTATTTCCAGGGCCTAGCTAGCTCTGATTACCCTGCACTTCCCTTTTTTAACTTTTTCATTTCACCACATCAACCTCTCTCTGTCTCTCTCTATAGATTCTATACTTGTATGGTATGTGTATGTGTAAGTCTGTATATATGTATATATATGTATGTATGTATTGGTGGACTGTACATTAGACCACCATTGATGTTTCTGATGAGCTTCTGTGAACTTCCAAGCTAAGAGATTTCTGATTAGAGATTGCCAAGTTCATTTCTGGTTAAAGCCTCCTCCAGGTTACGTGATGAAGAATCAGAACTTGACGAACTTCTTAATGTTATGAGATTACTCACTTGAATTAGTAGAGAAATATTCGATGAGTATCAGAAGTGAAAGTTTTTGTGACAGGAAAAATGTTGACAGATGAAGAATTTGTTTGTCAGGTTCATTTGAGCTAATACATCAAACTAAAATCCCAGTTTTCTTATACATGCTTCTTTAATGATTAGAGAAGTATATGTGTAGACGTCAGGAACTTATTTTCCAGGAAAACACACTGTTCAATCACTCCTTGCAAACATGTAATTTGGGCAAAATTTTCCCTGCACCAAGAGTATATACTTTGCAAGTATCTTGTATTTTTTTTATTCTTTCCTTCTTGTTCCTACAAAGAATGAATCAATATACTCTACCAGAGAAAAATGCAGGAGACAGAATACTATATATAGGTATATACGGAACATACAACGATTGCTTAGTTATGGTATTTAGCAGTTTCAGCTTCACTGGACTGTGGGTTCAGTTCAGACTCGGTAATAATGAATTCTTTTGTTTTATCGTAAAAAGCCTGAGCTAGGTGGACCGACAACTCTTTAATAAGTTGGGAGAAATCTGCCATTATCGTTACTGTTTCGAGGTTTTGCATACGCTATACCTGGGGTGAATTATCTTTTGACAACCTTAAGCAATGGATGGAGAATGAGCTTTTAGGAAAAAGCTTTACTTTTTCGTGTATTTTATGTGGAGGGAGCAGGTAGGTGGTAGTTGGAATCCATGGATAATGCAAAGAGGAGTGGCTTTGAACAGGTTAGATGGGACCTGGTTCATAGAGTTCGTAGCTATACCTTGTAGGTGTGCAGAGAAGGGACCACAAGAGTGAGTGAGTGAGTGTGTGTGTGTGTGTGTGATTGGGGCAACCCCTTTCTAAGTCAGGGGGAAGCCAATTATGCAGATTGGAAGCAAAAATTTGGGCTCGAAACCCTAAGGGATTTATTGAATTCAATTCCTTTTTTCTCTGCAATTAATGCCTTTCAACGGCCAATCAGCAAACTGTTTTTTTTTTTTTTTCAGTGAACATAAAAAGTTAACCTTTCATCTCCTATTCTTATGAAATGTGAAAGTGGACCCTGGACTGAGAGCAAATGCTGAAGCAAAAAGTTTTCAAATTGGACCACTTGAATGCCATTTTCAATTAAACCCCATGTCTCATACAGATTCAGAAACTTCAAAAGACACTTCAGGAAGAAAACAGACTATAAAGTATGTGTCCTTGGCTGCAAAAAAAGTAAAGAACTGGTCTTGTTCATGGGACCTTGCAATGGCCTAACTTGAACCCTTCAGAAAGAAAATAGAGGAATAAAATGGAGTCTTTGTCTGCAAAAAGTGCAGAACAGGTCTAGTTCAAATGGCCGAATTTGAACCACCCTTCAGGAAGAAAAAAGGATGCGGTTTTTGGGCTGCAAAAAGTGCAGAACATGTCTAGTTCAAATGGCCAAACCCATCAGGAAGAAAACAGAGGAAAAAGATGAAGACTTTGGGCTGCAAAGTGCAGAACAGGTCTAGTTCAAATGGCCAACTTGAACCCATTAGGGAGAAATCAGAGAAAAATGGAGCCTTTGGGCTTCAAGTGCAGAACAGGTCTTGTTCAAATGGCCAAACTTGAACCCATCAGGAAGAAAACAGAGGAAAATGATGGAGTCTTTGGGCTTCAAAAAAATGCATAACAGGTCTTGTTCATAAGACCTGCAATGGCCTAACTTGAATTGCTTAGAGCCCATAGCTTGAAAATGGACCTCTAAGCCATTTCATCTCCCACAATGACCTATATGCTACAGAGGTAAAGATACAGTCCTGTATATGCTTAGACTCCAAGCAAATTCCTGCAAAAAACCAACCTTAAAGAGACAGCATGAAGTGAAGATCCAGCAACTTTACTTAAAGCAACATTTGGAACACAAACTATATAATCCAACCCACCATCCTCTCTTTATCAGAATCCTCTCAAACTTCCCAGGTATCTACCTAAAAATGTCTCCTTCCTACTGTTCCATGCTCTTCCTTGTTGCCTTCTCTGTGTCTCTGGTTGCCAATTCTGCTATTTCTCGTGAGTTCTCCATAGTGGGGTACACCCCAGATGATCTGAAATCCACGGATAGGCTCATTGATCTGTTTGAGTCTTGGATTGATAAACATGGAAAGATTTACAAGAGTGTTGAAGAAAAGTTGCAGAGGTTTGAGATTTTTAAGAATAATCTTTTCCACATTGATGAGACTAACAAGAAGGTCACAAACTACTGGCTTGGTCTGAACGAGTTTGCAGATTTGAGCCATGAGGAGTTCAAACAGATGTATCTAGGATTGAAGGTTGACTTGTATAAGAGAAGAGAGAGTCCTGAAGAGTTCACTTATAAAGATGTTCAGGGTATTGCCAAGTTCGTGGATTGGAGGAAGAAAGGTGCAGTTACTCCTGTCAAGAACCAAGGCTCATGTGGTAACTAAGTAGCTAAAACCTATGCACAAAGCTTTCTGAAAACGTCTTGTCAGATGAATGCTGATTTGAATTTACTTTCAGGTAGCTGCTGGGCGTTTTCAACAGTCGCAGCTGTTGAGGGGATAAATCAGATTGTTACAGGAAACTTAACATCTCTGGCTGAACAAGAGTTGATAGACTGTGACACTACCTACAACAATGGCTGCAATGGAGGACTTATGGACTATGCATTTGCTTTCATTGCGTCCAATGGTGGACTCCACAAGGAAGAGGATTATCCATATATCATGGAGGAAGGAACTTGCGATATGAGAAAGGTAAAACTAAATAGCTCCAGCCTCCGGCGAAATTGTCTGATTGATAGGTTCTTAATGTCAACTCCGATATCTCTGCGACAGATCTGCAAACTGATACTGCCTACCATCTCTTTTTCTGAATGTCTTATCGATATCATGAGATCCCGAGTTGAAGAATGTTCCATCAAATTTTATCCAAAGAACCTTTCAGTTATGACATGAATCTGCATGCCTTGTCTCTTTCCTTTTTCAGGAAGAATCTGAGGTAGTAACCATTAGTGGGTATCATGATGTGCCACAGAACAATGAGCAAAGTCTATTGAAGGCACTTGCGAACCAGCCTCTCAGTGTAGCCATTGAGGCTTCTGGTAGAGACTTCCAGTTCTATAGTGGGGTAAGCCATGATTGTCTTCTTTGTGATTCCTACTTTTCACTCAAAATTTCTAGAGCAGAAGAATAATTTGACATGATCATGATCATGTAGGGTGTTTTTGACGGTCACTGTGGAACTGCATTGGATCATGGAGTTGCAGCTGTTGGATATGGATCAACCAAGGGTGTAGATTACATCATTGTAAAGAATTCATGGGGAACCAAGTGGGGTGAAAAGGGTTACATCAGGATGAAGAGGAACACTGGCAAACCAGAAGGTCTATGTGGAATCTACAAAATGGCTTCTTACCCCACTAAGAACAAGTGATTGATATGTGGGTTCGACTCTTCTCGGAGTTTTTCCTGTTGTAATTCCAAATTGTAATAAATTTCTCAACTTTTCAAGCATTCAACAAAGGAATCAACTTTCTGATATGTTGGTGACAGGTTTTCCTTTGTAGATTTGATATGTTCTGTTTCTCTAATGATAACAGAAAGAAAAAAGAAAACAAAAATCTCAACTTCTGTGTTACGTTGCTCCACTTCGTTGCTTCATCTAATCGATTTGACTCAGCAGACAGGAAAACTGAGAAACTTGAATCAAGCACTAACATATCTGCTACTGATATTGATCAAAGGATCACCAAATAGTTTTCAGTAAAAGAGAAGAAAAAAAGACAAAATCTCTGAATATCCTGAAATTCCTTGTGGTAGAGACAATGTATAGCATTTGGAGATAACTTACATTGGAGAAGCTAAGAAATAGTTGCAGAAAGTTGGTTTCAGGAAGCAACATCAGATCCGCGTTCTGATCTATTTCTACCGCCGAGAAATTGTGTGAAGAAGGAAAGTTCAGTCTCGTTATCATCTTCATCAATTTCGTTCTCCTCCAGGGATCTTCCCATTGTTTCAGGCATAATTAAGTAGCTGACAACCATTCCTATCAAACAAACTCCACCCAGTATCACCAGAGCAGCTGTCATTGGAACAGACTTTGGAACTTTCTCGGAATAATCTGCTGAAGCCCATGAGAACCCAAGTGCGCCAATCAACGCACCAACCTTCCCGAATGCCCCGGATAGACCGTGACATGTCGATCTGAACCTGGCTGGAAAAAGTTCTGCTGGAACTATAAAGGTTGTCGTATTAGGTCCAAAATTTGCGAAGAAGAAAGTGAGAGCATAGAGGACTAAGAAAGCTACGTTTCTCTTCTCGCGCCAATAGAAGTACGGTATTCCAAGTGCAAAATATACTATTCCCATGCAGAGAAAACCCATGATCTGAATCTTTCTCCTTCCGATTCGATCAATGAAATAGACAGTGAAAAAGTACCCTGGAATTGTTGAACAGATTGCAGTAATACCCTGGGAAGCAGCAATCTTGAAACTTTCTTCGTAGACATTTTTGGCCTTATCAAGTTTGAGGAACTGGTCATATATTTGAGACTGGAACAGGTTGCTGCTGTAAAACACAATGTCGAGGAGAAACCAAGTGATGGCACACGAGACGAGGTCCCGGCCGTGTCGACGGAAGAATTTCTTGGAGAAGATAGGATAAGAAGGTGCATCAACCGATGGTAAAGGGCTGTCTTCTGCAATTTGGCTCATTGGAACGTTTAACACCTTTTGAATGTCCTTGGCTGCTTGCATCACATTGTTCTCCACTAGAGCCGTGTACCTGGAGATTATGTTCATGGAGGTACTTACTCAAACCATTTACGGTAGTAATTCACAATCGGAGACAGAGATTCTGATAATTGTTAACCAGAAGATTTAAGTTTCCAAAAGTTCTTTTCTTTTGCCAGGCCCTGATATTGGATTAGGATCCTGGAAATGGTTTCTGATTCAGCAACATGAGATTTTTTTCATAAAAGAATGCAAAGCGTGGAAACTTTCAGGATAATAAATACTAACATTCGAAGAAAAAAAAAATGTTTTGGCTTCACTTTCACTTGGATTCAGAAATATGAATCTTATTTGTAATGAGTTGAATCTTTTCCGAAGTGCCTGACAAGAAAAAAAAGAGAACAGAAAGTAGACCACAATATTTAAGTTTCCAGAGGTCTTTTCCTTTTTCCAGGCCCTGATACTGATTAGGATCCTGGAAATGATTTCTGATTCAGCCAATGAGATTTTTTCCAGAAGAAAACTGCCAAGCTTGGAAATATTCAAGATAGGAATTGCTTGAAATGAGTTGAATCTTTTCAGAAAGTTCCTGATGAGAAAAACAAAAAGAACAGAAAATAGTTCAACAAGTATTTTACCTGGCGGTTTCAGGCATCGTCATCCTCCAGTAATAAGTGAGGGTGGCAGGAATTGCTCCCATCATCAGAATCAACCTCCAGGCGATGTCTGCATCTTCAGGCGCATGCTTCTTCGTTAAGTTCTTCGACCCAACCTCAAAAGACTTGGAGACCACCATAGTCACGGCGGAGCTCATCAGAATCCCAAAACCTTGCATGGAAAAAACAGCTGCTATGAATGCACCACGAGTCCTCTTGTTAGCGAACTCCGACATGATTGTCGCTGACAAAGGATAGTCCCCACCAATCCCAATCCCCAACAGGAACCTGAACATCGCCAAACTCGTCAGAACACACTTCTTGGTCCTGCATACGGAAAACCCACAACCGACGGAGCTCAAGATCATCATCATCAGCGCAAGACCGTACACATTTCGCCGTCCACGTCGATCACCTAACCTGCCAAAAACTATGTTCCCAATCACCGCACCAAGAAGAGCTATCCCCACCATTGTTGAAGCAACCACCGTGTAGTTATGGTCGACGGTATGGTCGTCAGAGGCGTTCTCGTAGTATATCCGTTTTAACAGCTTCATAATCGGCGGGACACAGAAGAGATCATAAGAGTCACTGAACAACCCCATCCCAGCTATGATTATGGCTTTGAAGTGATAGTACTGTGTTCTTGCTGAGTCAAGAGCTGAGAGTACCTTCAACGCCATGGATTCTGAAACAGAAGAAGCATCAATCTATGAAACTAATAGCTTGTTTCTTCATATAAAGAAAAAGATCCGATCTTTCCAATTTTGTTGGTTATGGAATGGAAGGTTTCAAGCATATCCTCTTGAGAAACTAAGAAAATGGTTGAGGATTGCGGAGAAAAATCCATGATAAGAACAAAGCTAGTGACTCTATATACCAATCGTTGAGGTATGAATCAAGTAGATTCCATTTGTCTCTATCTCGTAAGCCTCGGAGAAGAAACAACCATCTGTAGCTATTTGTCTTATTCTTTTTATTTTTTTCAGTATTAAACAGATGTAACAGTCTGGTACGGTGGGGACTATACACATTGACTAGACTCAGTCGTTGTTAATGGCTGTGATGAGTTCTTGAAGAACAGCTGGATTGTCATGTTGTCGGCGGAGAAACCTTTAATGGGACCTCATTGGTTTGTAAGAAAAGTCCTGGAAATGCAAAAAGTTTTGACCTCTCTCAGGATCTAAATACGTCCGAGTCAAGGTCTTGAATGGTGGAATTAATGTAGAGTAGAATTTAGGACAGTACACAGAGACTATTGCCTTCTTTGGTCGGCTTTCTGATTGGTTAAGATCTATATACGTTCACTGAAATGATCCATTCAAAGAAGTTCTGCTCTATGGTAGACAAATTTTCCACAATGATACGAAAGATCATGAAATTGAAGCCTGATGCTGTCTATGTTTACGTTCATGTGATTAGTGATGAAACAAGAGCTAACGTGATGATGTCACTACCATAACCCAAACTTAATTTGTAAGTTATTTGGAATTTGATCGAATTCAAATTCGATATATACCAGATTAGTTTGGACCAAACCAATACCAATATCTCTGTCACATTCATCGGAAGATTCAACCTTTCCTTTGATCAACAAAGCTGTCATAATCCAACCTTATCTTTTTATGATTACATTTGCTTGATTCATACTAACAATGTCTGAATTCTACAATGCTAAGTCCAACCATACAAGGAAGCATTGACTTGTTCTTCTTTTTCCTCGTAGCTAAAATATAATCAAAACCAACATGAAAATTTTTATTTTTAAGATTTATTTATTGAGTAGATTCATTCAGTTGCATACAATAAATTATAAATGACTCACCTTATAGGCACGACGAACTGAAGAGAAAGTCCAAGACAAACCGCCTGCAAAGATCCTACCTTCGTCACAGGCTCACAGCGGTGGGTCCAAGTCAGCAGTTCTCAAGAGGAGAGTGTGGCTGAAACAGATCAGAGAGTAGGGTTTAGTAAGATCAGTCAAGAAGAAGCAGAAGAAGAAATGCACCTGAGCGAGAATGAGGGAATTGAAGGCAACACCTTTGTGGTGACGGGTGGATTGGGGTTTGTGGGTTCATCACTCTGTTTGGAACTGGTTCGAAGAGGTGCTCGCCAAGTTCGAGCTTTTGACATTAGACATACTTCTCCATGGTCAACCCTTTTGGTTCAACGTGGTGTTCGATGCATTCAAGGTCTCTGCTATTCCTATCAATTCCTCTATTCCCATCGACTCCCTTCAAGTTCTATGCTCTCTGTTAGTTTGATCCATTATTTTGTAGATTCTTGTCGAGATTTCAGTTTGCCTGCTTTTCTGTTTTTAAGAGAAATAACAGATTTTGATCCTCTTAACTGTGGGATTCTTTTGATGGGGATGTATCTGTTTTTGGAAACCACACATAAATGGTTGGTTGGTGTGTATTTGGATTCATCAAAAACACCAAGTAATCGGCTTGGTTCCCAAGATTTAGTTTTGGCGTTCAGTTGCTGTCATTCTATATGTGTATGGTTACAATTTTCTGTGTTCCCAACGTGCCTGTGATGTGGTACTGGACGGGCTCTTAGCTATTCTGTCATCTTACGAGAATAGAGTATGATACAGATAAACTAGGAGATGTATAGAAGTATTTATTCAGAGGAAGAATGCCAGAATTCCATCTGTTTTCTGGACTTCTGCAACTTTGAAATCGGAATATCTATTTGTTGAATGTGCAAGGAGATTGCTTTTTCATGGGATCAAATCCAGAAGTATTTGTTTTAAGGAAGAATGCTAGAATTCTGTTGTTTTCTGGGTTTGTGCAACTTTGAAATCGGAATATTTATTTGTTGAATGGGCAAGGAGATTGCTTTTTCATGGGATAAAATCTTTTTTCTGTTGAACTTTACTAGAGCAGCTTTTTAGTGTATCCTTTGCTAAGTTGAGGTTGCTTCATGACCATGTAGGGGATCTTGTTTGCAAGAAAGATGTTGACAAAGCTCTGCGGGGTGCCACTTGCGTGTTTCACCTTGCTTCCTATGGCATGTCTGGAAAAGAAATGCTCCAGGTTGGTCGTGTGAGTGAGGTGAACATTAACGGAACTTGTCAGCTTTTGGAAGCTTGCCTTGAGTTTGGCATCAGAAGGCTTGTTTATGTGAGCACATACAATGTTGTCTTTGGTGATAAGGAGATTGTCAATGGAAATGAAGCATTACCGTACTTCCCCATGGATGACCACATTGACCCGTACGGGCACAGTAAATCAATTGCCGAGCAGCTGGTTCTGAAACACAATGGCTGTCCTATCAAGTGTGTATACTAGCATAAGATCTACAGTTTCTTCATCTGTTCTTATGCATTTCATTTTATTCATGTTGATTTGCATGACAAAAGTTCTCATTCTCTCAATGGATTTAATAATCTGTTGGTGATGGCAATTGGGATAATATTAGGTGGAGTTTTTTTAATTTGCATCACTTCATTTCAATCATATCACATCAGTAGCTCAAAAAAACTGGAATTTTCTTCTGGATTCAGTTGGGAAGCATCCATTAGTTTGCTATGATTATATTGCTTATTGGTGATAGCTTGGTACGAAATAAGGCTAAGTTAGTTTAGTCGTTTCACTGAGGTACAGGACAAATAACGGAAAGCGGCTTTATACTTGTGCCATTCGCCCAGCTGCCATCTATGGGCCAGGTGAAGAGAGGCACTTACCACGGATTATATCACTTGCAAAGTTAGGTCTGCTGCCTTTCAAGATTGGTGACGCAAATGTGAAATCAGATTGGGTATATGTTGATAATCTTGTGCTTGCCCTAGTATTGGCAAGCATGGGACTTTTGGATGACATTCCGGGGAAAGAAGGGAATCCAATAGCTGCAGGCCAGCCATACTTTATCTCAGACGGTAACATCCCGATCATTTGTTTGGAACTGTTCTTTTCAGTTTGTCGAATGAGGATGATTATAGTGATGAGGTGCTTAATTTTTGAAGACTAGTTCAACTTAGTCAATAATGTGGGAGAAAAACTTTCTTGTATAGGCACATTGGGGAGAAATAATGTTTAAAGTGAGAACTGAGAAATGATCTATCTTCTTTTATAGGTTATCCAGTCAACAGTTTCGATTTCCTGCAACCTTTGCTCAGGAGTCTGGATTATGACCTACCAAAGGCATCTGTATCAGTGCATTTTGCTCTGATTCTGGGGAGGATTTTCTGGATCTTCTATACAATCCTGTATCCATGGTTAAACCGATGGTGGATTCCTCGACCGTTGATTCTTCCCGCTGAAGTGTACAAGGTTTGTTTAGAGAATCTGAACATCCCAACATTATGAACTGTTGCATCTCTTAGTAGAGGTCATGTCATGTAAATAATACATTTGAAATCTGTCTGAAACTTCTGAACATTTGAGCAGGTTGGTGTGACTCATTACTTCTCATTCCTGAAAGCTAAGCAAGAGCTTGGCTATGTCCCTATGGTAAGTCCTCAGGAGGGTATGGCAGCAACTATCTCATACTGGCAAGAGCAGAAACGTAAAACTATCGACGGACCTACTATATATACGTGGATATTTGCAATCGGTGGAATGTTTATATTGTTCTGTGCCGGATTCTTACCGGACATAGGACCAGTACCACTCTTTAGAGCTATTGGCCTTTTCTTCTTGAGGTCAATCGGAGCAGTAAGAACTGTATTTCTTCTAGGCGCAGCAGCACATGTTATTGAGGCCGTATACGCCTGGCACTTGGCAAAAAAAGTGGATCCTGCAAACGCTAGAGGATGGTTTTGGCAATGTTTTGCTCTTGGATTCTTTTCATTGCGATTTCTATTGAAAAGAGCCAAGAACTGGGTCCTGACTCCTTGATGTATCATCTGATTAGTCCTTTTGAATTCGTCGTGTAAGCATACTTTACAATAACTTTAAAAAACTTTGCCTTTTCAGGCTTGCCCTGTTCACGTCCCAAAGATATATTTACTGCTTAAGCTGGAACTGCGAATATCATTTATTACTTTGCTAAACGAATCTCACACCAACTTATCCATCTGATTAAAGGTAGTGGATGATAAGAATCTTGAAGATCATGATGCATCCAGATGTTCTTATGGTAAGACATTCATATCAGTGAAGATTCATGAAGCAGAGTATATAAACTTTATAATTCTAACATATAATCTCTCTGGTACAAGTTAAGAGATCAATAATGCCTAGTTTTGCCAACTACTTGCTACATGCAATTCGCGTATCTGCATTTTCATACCTCTAACTACTGACCTAAACATCATGAGGAATATAACAACAGACACGTTTACACATAATTTGGTTGATTAAGTTCCTCCATGATGCCCTGTTGAATATTAGGGACCTCCATATTCTACCTACCACAGGGAAAAAGTTCAAACTTGCAGATGGTGATATAGAAAACAGAGGAACTGGTATCTAGTTACATGCCGATCGTTGGTATGTTCAGGCATTCCCCTCTACATGTTCCGCGGTGTTTGGGAGTTTACTCTTGTGAAATAAAAGGCTCAGCTGGTCAACAAAAAGCTGGTCTTTGATTTGTTCCACCTGTTGCTGCTCCTTTTCCATTTGCCTATCCAATTCCTCAAAACGGTTAATCTTATGTTGAATGTCTTTCATCTGCAAAAATCAACTGTAGTTAGCAATAATATATGATCTAAAACTGGAAATGACTTATCAGACAGCTTCATCCACCTGAACTTCTACAATAGTGGAAATTGCCCTCTCTACGTCCAATTCTTCCTTTTCAAGAAGCGAATTTGCATCTAAGCAAGCTCTTTCAAAGGCATCGAGGTTGCTATCACCATTAGATGCTACAGCAGTATCTACATCCAGAAGAAAAAAGGAGTTCAGAAAGAAAAAGGAAAAGAAAATATGTTTCTTGTTCTATTGCTTTTACAAGTCCATCAACCAATTATGAACCAGAATTCCGTCAGTTTCATCTGCAAGTACCTTGATGTCTTCTGTCTTGGGTGGTTGATGGAAGGTACTCTTTACTTTCTCCGTATTCCACTTCCGTTAGAGTTGATACAGCTGCGCAAGCAGCAGCTTCTGCAATATCCACACCCGCCAAAGCTGAGAGAAAGGCAGCCTGAGAAAGTTTCAAATAAAAGAATAAAGTCCATCAATCCAAACTTAAGTATTACTAACTTCTCTTGTCACAATAGTCGAGAAGAAAAGATGAAGATTTGAAAAAACTGTAATCTACTGTTACAATAATCAAGATGAGGCAAGCAGAAGCTTATTGCTACTCAAATATTGCTAGTTGGTTCAATACCAAGCAAGTCCCAATTTTTATACCCAATCTCTGTAGTAAGGTGGACATGTATTCCAGATACACGTAATTAAAGTCCTCATCCATTACTTTCTATTCTCAAATACAAAAACAAAACACAACGCGAAAATTGAATCTATGAATGGAGGGTGAGACAGAAATAATAAGTAACTAGCTCCTTGAAGTTGCCATGAGTAGCCAAAACTTTTATTAAGCCAACCTAAGCTTTAACCAGTAAGAAGGAGAGGTAAGGCGACAATGGTAGAGTGGCCTTAACGGGGCAACAAAAAAGGTTAAAATATGACACAATTCCGAGTACTAAGTTGACTCTGTACATGGATATATCCAAATCCAAGGGCAATACCTGGGCCATTATTGGATTGCTTGCATCTGCTAGAGGGGTGAGTCGCAGTCTTTTATTTGGAAATGAAGATGCAATGCTTTCTATTTCCCGATCAGCATCTGTAGGGCCTACTATCTCATTATACTTATTATCAACATCTCCAATGTCTGTGTGGCTGGCGAATTCTTCACCAGAAGGAAGCTTCATGAAATGAGTGACGCAGTCTCTCTCACTTCTACCAGCAATATTTTGGGCAACCTTCCTCCAGTCATCACCATAATGCATGATGGCTTCAAGAAGTTGCAGTGTCTCCTTCTCGGTCCAATCTGCCTTCACCTCATCACTAATCTCAACCCGTCTGAAATCAGACGAACTAACCCCAGGTCGGTATATGCCACGTACATAGCACCGAGCACAAAGAGTTAAGTCATACTGAGAATCAAATGGAGAAAATGTCCGCTTATCATTCCATGAAATATCATAAGAACTTCAAACATACCCATCAACAATCCAACATAAGAAAGTGGCATTGCAGATAACAATGGCATCTAACCGGTAGAAGATTGCTGCAACAAACACATTCCTTTCTAGACCAATTACCTCAATCATAAAACACAACGAAGGTTCTTAAGAAAATTAGGGTAAATCACAAAAGGGACAAAAAGAGACACCTTATCGCAAGCAAAGCAAGCAATGCTACAAAGAGACTTGCAACCACTGCAATATCTCTTGGCAGTTTCCTTCTGGACTACCTCAGCCGAATTGCTGCCGCCACCGCCGCTGCCGCCATCGCCACTTTGGGAAGAAGACTTCGTTTCCTTGTCTTCCCACTTGAAGGGTTTGTTGAGAGCAGAAGGAAAGTAGTTAATAAGACCCCAAGCGTCCAAGAAATCAAAAACTCGACGAATAGAACCCACGTCGGCGACGAGAGTCTTCCTGACGTCGGTGAAGGTGATCTTCGAAGAAGGGTTCCTGCGGAAGTACTTGATAATGGAATTGCGAAGGTAGATGTAAAGGTTAGGGTTTTTGGAAGGAGAGCGAGAATCAAAGAACTCCGGCAGGAACCGGATCTCGCACTCGTGAAGTCCACTCCACGAAAACCACCCTGCAAGATGAACAAAAAATGCTTTAAATTAGAGTAAAAGGACAAGGACGAGGAGGGACAGGGACTTACGTGAGTAGCTGGGGATGTGTACGACGGAGGCTGCTTCTGGTTCTGGTGGAGTTACTGTAGGCGTCGGCGTCGGTGTCGGTGTCGATGTCGGTGTCGGAGTGGGCGTCGATGCCGCCGGTGCCGGTGCCGGTACCGGTGTCGGAACCGGAGACGGAGTTGGATCTCTTGCGGCCATGATTTCGACGCTGTTCTTCTTTTGTTCTCAAGTTTAACTGATTATCCCCCAAAAGTTCTATTATTTGCTGCGAACCCCTCTATTTTGATGGATTATCCACTAAGGCCCAATATTTTACTATTTGCTGTGTTTATTTTTTCATCTGCTTGCATTTTAACCGTGGGAGATTTACAATAGCTTCCGCTTATGAGATTATCAAAGGACAATTCACGTATAGACAGGCGAACTTTTGGGATTTAATTTAAAAATAAGCGGGATCTCAATAAATCCGAGCTTTTTTCTAGCTCTTGACCAAAAATAAGCTCACGACGAATCATCAAAAAGTAGCGTGACATGTCGCTACGGATAGCAATTGCCACATTTATGGCCAGGAAGAGTTTACATTCCACGTTATGCAGGACTGTCTGAGAGTGATCACCTTTTCGAGTCACTTCCTCTCGGAGGTGATCAATACGAAATTTTTTCAACAAGACATGAAGAGGTGGGTTCACTCCAATCTCAGGACCCACTCTCTAGCGCTGCACAAGGATTGAGCTACTATTTTTGGCGTCACCTGTTGGATGCTCTGGATATAGCGCAATAAAAGCATTTTTGAAGCTGATTTTGTGTGGTCTGAAGATGGTTCAAGAGCCGTGAGGGAGTTTGTGGGTTGGATAGTAAAGGCGATGGTAGTGAAAAATTGTGTCTTCTCCACGCAGGGATTATCGGCGGACAATCCGGTGGGGTGGTCTAAACCACTGGAAAACTGGATAAAACTTAACACCGACGGAGTAGTTAAACCAGTTTCATCTGAAGATACTGCTGGCGGTTTACTTCTTGATTGGAACGGACAGTGGTGTGGAAGGTTTTTATATTACATTGGAAGAGACTCACCCCTTATAGTAGAACTCTGGAGAGTCCACTCGGGTCTCACACTGGCGTGATCGTTGGGGTACCGTCGTATCATTCTCGAAGTAGACTACTTAGAAATCATTAATCGTCTTTCCTCTTCCTATATAGCGACTGACAGAAATAATTTTTTGTTAAAAGGTACCCATGGTTTACTTCAAAGAGCTTGAAAGGTGCAAATTCAGCACGTACTGATACGGCAACAACCTAGAATCAATGTCTAGATCACCTCCGTTTCAATGATTGTTCCCAAACCTAAATTCAGTCAATCTAACAAGACCCTAACAGGACCCTTCACCCCCAAAACAGCAAGGAATTAGTAACAAAGAGTATAAGATTGTAGGAATTGAATTAACGTCACAAGTTAGAACTTACTTGATAAGTTGAATCAATCCTTAAGGTAAAACAAGCGAGAATCTCAATTCTCTCTTGAAGAATGCTTTCTAATTTTACTTATTTAAAAAAACTCGTGTTCATGCCTAAAGCAAGGGTTTAAATACCCTTTGCAATGTGAACCCTAACAAAGATAACCTAAATCTTAAAGAAAGCCCAAACTATCAAAAAGGCCTTCTTGAAACAAATCTGCCCAAGAACAAACCCCACATGGATTTGGGCTTCAAAACTAATTAAAATTGACTAGTCCTAGTCCAAATAGGATAAGAAAACCATAAAAAT
>JANZLD010000006.1:180227-202266 GCA_026413575.1 Erythroxylum carthagenense | reverse complement strand
GTATGCACTTGTACTTTTTTGTAATTTTAAGTAAATCAATCTTAATCTTTTATTTTTATTAAAAATATATCTTCTTAGAATTTTGTTAAAAAGTGATTGTAAAATATAAGCAATACGAACATTACACATGAACTAATTAAATACCGTTAACTTGACAATCTAATTTAATTAGGGATGACAATGAATTAGCTCATAGGCTGGTTTCGCTTATTTTTTAAAATTAAAAGTATAAAATAATATTTTTTTAATTAAGCATAGTCTTTAGTTACTTATGCCCAAGTTAACCTTAGGTCGAACTCTTCTAAACAAAACAGAAAAGTTGAGCATCAAATTGGGTTGGACCTGATTTAGTTCATGAGTCAGTCCATTAAAAACATATGAATTTAGGTGGGTCAACCTATTGTTATTCCTAAATTTCATTGTTAAATATAATTCGAATAATTCAAATTTAAATTAAATTAATAATTTAGAATAATTATAATAAATTGTTAATTTAGATAAGATTTAATAGTTTATTTTGATTTTAAAAAATCTAATTGATAACATTATATCATTAATATTTAATTAATTTATGAGTGATATTCATATTGTTTGTATTTTATTATTGTTATTTAACAATATAAAAAAGTTGTATGTCTTTTATAAAAAAGAGGAAAAGTTAATGGGCTCTTGCCAAGATAAGGCCCAAGGATTGAATTGGATTGTTTTCTTTTGAGCCTCAATGAAAAGCAATGGGTTTGATTCAAGACCAGCCCGTGGTTTATTCTCTCGTCTCTCCTTTCAGATTTGATCTTTTTATTTTACCGGGTAGCTTGGCAGTTGGTGTTTTAGCGGGATTTGGAGTCTGTGTCTCTAGATTTTGGTTGGAGTTTTCGGGGAGGAGCATAAACCCTAACCTGGGATTTGGTTACTTCAAACAATGTCTAGCAGTTGGAGAAGAAGCTTTGGAAACGTCAGGTCGTTTATTGGGAATTCCATGGGAGGTCTGAGAGGAGGGAGCAATCTCGCCTCTTGGGTAGTCGCCGGAACCCTAGCTTACTTTCTCTGGATCAAACCATCGCAGGACCTTAAGCGAGAGCAAGAGGTAGTTGAATTTATTTTGTTTAACATCTCTATTGCGGAGAGAGCTAACGGTAGGTATGTTTAAATTGATTGCTGCAGGAAAGGGCAGCTCTTGCAGCTTCTGATCCTTATCGCTATATTGAGAAACGGAAACCAATTCCTGATCCTCAGGTGAGCATGTATACATACACTCACACACACACACACGTGTTCTGTTTTAAATCTTAAAGGCGGTTCTGTTGATTTCGTTATCGAGTTATATGATTTGAATTGTTTTCAGGAAACTGGATTGATTTACGGTACCAAAAACAAAACTAAGGAACCTGAGAAATAAGTTTGTGTACCATTCCTACACTTGTAAGTTTGATAGATAGGTTGCTCTTAGTATTATAACATCAGGTGTGCTTTTGTGAGTTACAATAAGACAATACAGCATTCTACTTCAAATAAGTGCATCCCCTTTTTCCTTCTTTATTCGGATTGGTGCAGTTAGTCTAGTCCTACAGGAATTTACTGTTGTAATCTAAAGGTTATATGGAACACGACACAATTTTAGAGTGCTTTGGAGCTTGAGGAGATATTGTTTTCCTTACTGGTTGGAGAAGGCAGTTGGCAGAAGCCACATGTTTACATTCATAGGCACAGATACTGGCTTGGCGTTCTGGCTTATTCTATTGTAATGATAAGGGTTTTTATGATTCTAAGAATCAATATCCAGGCGGTTGAACTTCAGTGTTCGCAGCATTTCTTCTGATAATTCTTTTTATACTCTGTAATAAAGCTATATTAGTTAAAAGTTTATATTAATGTTTCATTGTTACATGGATGCAGTGGTAAGCCTCAAGTTTTCATATGGTTTTTTTGGGGTACTAAGCTGAATTAATATGTCTGGGAAGATGCACAGAAATACAATTTCATAACGGAGTAATTGGTTCTACAGTTCTCACTGTGTGGATGTAGCTTCCTCGAGCAACTATGTTTGAATAAGGCACCATATTGTGATACTTTTGAATTCAAACTTCATATGAATGTTTGAAGATCAAAAATGGTATATGATGAAAGTAAACTAAATGCCACTATATAGTTCCCAAGTTCTCAGGTGTTTTGTTACTTGATAGATATATATATTCGTTTTGAGGATTATGCAAGCTTTAAGGCTTCTGAATGATGAGTGAGAGGATTGATTGTATTTCATATATGAAGTTGTACAATGGCGTCCAGAGTAATGTATGAAGTTGTACATTGGCATCCAGAGTAAATCTTCTTCTTGAGGATCTCTCTCTTTTGAATGTTGTCCTTGAATGTGGTGTTGCTGGAGACCCATCCTGACTGAGAAGAAGTTAATTTCTGTATCTATTGCATCAACTGTCCATGAATTATTTTGGATGCTGTGTCACATACGACCTGTAAATGGATAAAGTGCTATGCAAATATATCGATCACAATTTCTCATGGGATCCATCTACCATTCTGCGAACCCTGCTCTCGTTTCCCCTGTTATTCTATGTAATAGTATTAGATCTATTTCTAGTTTGGGAATGGGGAAGATTATTTTTCAATATTTGCAGTTTCATGTATTTACTTTTGTGCTGGAGTTGTGTATTCAACTCAGACAAGGGAGTAGTTTCTGGATATTTGATTGTTCAATTCAGAAGAAATCAAATGGAATCCTGATAGTTTACGTGCACACAATGAAATATAACTTATTATTCTTGGATTACTCAACTGTAATCTAATGTTTGGTGAAGTCCTTATCTTTCTAACTTTCAAAGTCAGATTGCTTGTCCGACTCTGGAGGCATGATCTGTTTCAAAAATTGGCTTTCTTGCTCTCAATTTTTTTGTATCTATGCTATATTTTCTGGATGCTCAAATGATACATTGGAACTGATCCTTGGAGGCTGTTTGCATGACTTGGAACTGGAGCCTTGGGGAAATACTGAAATCAAGGTAGCAGTTTTGTTGCCTGGATTGTTCGGAGAGTTTGGTTTATATGATCATTTGGTTGGATGGAATGTGAAATTAAGAGGATCCCATATTAGGGGTGACATTGGTTCATCTTTGCTGCTGATACTCTACAGATTGTTCGTCGTTTCGAGGGGGTAAATGCCCATTAGCTAATCAAGGTTGCTTGAATCCTGAGTGCAACCAGGCAGTTCTATGAATGATGTTGCTGTGCTTCTTATATGGAAATTTCCCTTCACATTCAGGATGCGCCAGCAGAGACATTAAAGTTAAAGCGAGTTGTTGAACGCTCAAGACATTATTAGAATAAAGTTGGTGTTCAATTATTTTAGGTGGGGTGGGCCGCATGTGATCGTGAGGGGAGCATTAGAGGACATGATCACATGTTAATCCAAATCTTATTGGTCTAATCTCTCCTAACCTTCCAGGTCAGAAAACATTAACATTTCATTTGTCCTGTAAATTCATATTCAGGATTGGAGAGGATGTTCTTTTTCTTATTAAATTCAAGGTAGATGTAGGGCTTGTGGGGTTGAAGAAAAGGTAATGATTCACATGATATCTATTTTATTAGTTTCTTTGCTTTTTAGAATTCACTATGCTAAGCAAAAGTAAAGCTGATGATTATGCACATCTTTAAATATTAGTAAGATTGTGGATGGTATTAGTATGCAAATATGAAAGCTGAAATGAATAGATCGGTCTTAGTGAGACCAGATCACCTGTTTCTATTATTCTGTTTTTACTTTGTTTTATGAAAATTCATCAATTTAATAAATGAGATTCACAAAAATTGGATGGCTGGAATGACTTGAGAACAGGGGAACGTAGTAGGCTTAATAGGGGGAGCAGAGTGGGCCCAGTAGGGGGAACAGATGATCTTTTCTCGATCTTAGTACCAAGTAAAATCAAACAATGAGGGCTCCACTCGAAGTAGGTTCGACTATCTTTTTTCACTTTTTATACTATACAATTAGCCACTATTTGGTCTTCGTTTGTTTGGTAAATTTTAGTCAGGATTAATCATTTTAAATTTTATCCTGTTTAATATTTTGAAAATTATTATTTAATTATTATAATACTGTTTAGTTATAAACAAGTCTTTTTATCATTTTGTCCTTAATTCTAATTTTACTTCTTTTAAGAAAATAATTATAAAACTAATGGAGTATGATAGAGGGATTATGTGATAGTTTAAGTGATACAACAACAACATTTAGTAAAAATCTCGCTAAGGTGTGAGATTTGCGGAGATTTAGTAGTACACAGTCTTACTTCTAACTAGTAAAGAGGCTGTTTTTAAATAACCAAATGAAGAAAATGGAAAAAAAATTAATTAAATAATAAATGAGAAAACAATAAAATAAATAATAATAATGGAAAATGTTAATTATAATTGATAATAAAATTTAAAAAATTAAAAATTAAAAAAGTTATGGAATAAGTGATAAATTTTAAAATATAAAAATTGAAATAAGAAAATTAAATTCTAGATAATCCTTTTAATTATCATTAGCATTTTGGTTGTTTCTTAGCCACTTTTGAGTGGCTCCGACATTAAATGAGAGGCTAATAATATCATTTTTGTTCTTGCTTGTGTTCTCATTTGATTTAATCTTTGATCTGTTTAAAATCTAGATTAGCATTAGCATTAGCATTAGCATTTGGTTCTTTCTTATTGATTAGTTCCAACATTAAATGAGAGCATAATAATAGCAGTTTTGGTTCTTGTTTCCATTTGCTTTGTTAAAGATGATTTAGACAAAGCTCGTGATGTCAACTATAGTTAGCTAGCAACACATCACATCAATGTGCTTTTCTATAGTCTTTTTCTTTTTTTTTTTAATTAAGGCTTGACCTTAATTATTCAAGCCTAGGTTTATTCGAGACTTAATTATTTTAAGTAAAATGTTGTTGTTTTATTTAAGAAAATTGAGTCTCGGATTAATATAAGCTTAATCCGACCCATATATTAACCAATTAAAAATACCTAAATTTAGCCATTGATTAACTCATTGTCATCCTTAATCAATTAAAGTAGTAAATAACTATTCTGCTAACTAATTTAATATACCACGTACCAACTAGTGTTCTTATTATAATATAGGCTCTCTGCTTAGTCAAACAGTAGGAATGGTTGGTTTCTAAAGCCATGTATAAAGTTCAGTGTTTTTCTTGATGTGAACTGAAAATTTAAAGTGCCATATAGTTCTTTTTGCATACGATTTGACTACAAAGTTGGCGATAGGTTAGGTCTTCAACCAACGGGACTTGATCTTCTGTCTCATTTCTTGTGTACCAATTCTGTCTTTTTTAATCTTAACTTTTCAATTATATAGGTCCTACATAATTGAAAGGTTGAGATTGAGGGGAACAAATTGGTACACACAGAAATGAGACAGAGCACCTCAGGTGCCAGCCAACTTACTTTCACACACTGTTTTTGTCAACCTTACAGCTAATGGCTGAAAAGGAATTTAGTATTTTATTAAAATCATCTGCATCATATATAAGAAGGCATCAACCTCATTTTAACATATTTCCATGTTGATAATAATATTTATATAGAGGCAGACTCTTTATTACTTAGAGGTAAGATTAAATATTATTAATCTTTTCAAATTTTACGTCTCAGCGAGATTTGTACTAAATGTTGTTATTATTTTATTTATATTGACTTAAATATAAATATTCAGTAAAAATCTCACGTTATATTTATATTGTTTTATATATTCAGTAGAAATCCTGAATATCATTAATATTTCTACTGAATGCTATTGTTAATGTTATATCATATATTTAAATTGATTTCAGTTATTTCGAAACATTTTTTACTAGTTATGAATAAGGCAACGTATTATTTGATCTCCTTAAATTTAGCATTTCAGTAGAATAAGTAAACATCATTGAAATAACAATAGCGAAGGGAATAAGAGATATTCTATTTGAACAAAAGAAAAGTTCATTCCTATTTTTCTTATATTATGATATACTTTTATGTTTTAAATTTTAAATAAAGAAACAGGTTATTAGGTCTCTTTTTATTATCATATATATAAATAGGGTTAATTACATAAGAAAAGCTCAAATTTTTAATCAAAATTTTAATTATAGTCCGATCTTTAAAAAGTAGCAATAAAATATCCAAATTTTCAATTTTTTCGCTACTAACACGAGTTTCAAAAAATAATAATAAAATGCTCAAAATTTAAAAATTTTCAATTCTAACCTTATGTTAATAGTTTCGTTAAGTTTAAAAATAACCTAAATCAGATTACGCAATTTCAACGATCTTACTGATGAAAATGACTTAAATCAGATTATGCAACTCCAACGACTTTATTGATGTAGTATGATGTAATGCGTGAATAGTTTAGAAAATTAGAAGAGTAAAAAAACAAATAGCTGAGAGTAATAAGAGAATAACGGATAACGTCGTGCTAAAATTGAAGAAAAGTAAAAGTTTAAACATTTTATTGTTATTTTTTAAAATTTGAGCTATAATTAAAAAATTAAAAATTAGATATTTTATTATTATTTTTTAAAATTGAATAAAAAATTGACGAATTTTTTTTTTAACAATTAACCCAATCTAAATATACGTGTGTATATGTCTTTGTCACATAGCAAGTGTAAGATTCTGATCTTTGCTATTTCTTGATTGGAGAGTTTCCTACTACTGCTTTTGGTAATGAGGAGGGTTTCTATTTTCTAGAGGTTTGGTGTAGATGGTAGGTTCCTTCAATGGGGCATACATACATGTCAACCAAAGATTGAAACATTTCTTCCACCTACTTACCCCCCCTAAAACCCTAGCCAAGTGGGTTCACATCTGTATTATTTTGTCCCTATCCATCCTTTCCTGTTCTTGGAGCAAAGGTTGAATCTCGAACTCAAAGGGCCCCTCACATCCCGACCCGACGAAACAACTGATAGGATGTAAATCAGGTACTCAGCGGCCCGCTAAAGAGGGAGGTGAACAACCCACGGCTTACAAGGAGCCCACCCTCAAAGGCCACAAGGAATTTAAGGATGTTACTCTCACACTGCAGACCATGGAATTTGAACCGTGCACCTTGGAGCAAACCTACCCCCTCTGGAACCAACTGAACTACCCCTCCGGAACCATCCTTTCCTGTTCTTTTTTCTTCTCTCTGGTGTTGAATATACGTATCTGAGCCTATTCAAGTTCTACTGAAGATGATCATCTCTCTTCACCCATCGCTTGGTGTTTGCCCACTTGAGGAAAGGAAATCTAAAGCATGATTCGTGCGTGCATGTCCGATATGATTCACCCTCATGAGTTCATGTTTTATATATACTGACTGAGTACTTTTGTCGGATGATGAAGAGGAGGAACCCTTAAAACTCGTAATAGATTTGTGGCTCTGAATGATCAGATTGTGTGGCTGGGGATTAACTTGCATGGGACAGACAAGAGGCCTTATTTCTTTCGCTTTTGTCACTGTCCTTTCATTACCAGATTGAATTGACCTGTTGGTGGTTGGTTTTTCAACCCTCCGCCGCCACCGCCGCCGCCGAATGATGACACGTTCACACATCAGATAACCCAAGCTGAAGCGGAGATCAAGGGCTGATTTATGACTATTGTTAAGATGAACCACAATTTCTTAGGCTTGTTGCAGAGATAACGATGGAGACAGATAAGGTTGACCAAGTACCGATGTCCCGACCCGACAGCCTCCACGTGGCCTGACACACCACCGTCTGCTGTCTGACCGATTGACCGCACGTGACCTCCCTTGCTCGTTCTTCATCATCAACGTATAGATCGTTCCAGATGCACTGTTATACGTGTGCATTAGATTGTATAATGTAACGTATACGTATGTTTTTGTAATTAGAGCTATTTGTGGGGTGTACGCGCCATGCGTGAGAGTGGGTATTGTATCAACAAATCCTTTTGTCTTGGTAATTGCTTGGGTTCTTCTTTTTCCGCACGCCTTTTCACTGTTTTCTCCTTGAAAGGAAAAACCACATAATTTATAAATATATTATTTGTTCTTTTAATTTTAACACTTTAAAATTTTAAAATATTAATATAAAATTAAACAAAAATTTTATTTTGCAAAGATATTTCTATGGGATGATTTATTTTATAAACCACTGGGCTGAAAACACATGATGCAACTTCTTTAAGACTTATGAAACCATATATAATACTTAGCATAGATTTTAATACGTACCAAAAATTAGACATGAAAGGATCAAAATGAAAAAAATATGGCGTACCTAATTTCGGATTCATTCCGACTTCCGAAGCAATTTCGACGTCCAAATGAACTCTGATTATTTCAGGATAGTTGAGAAAGTTGACCACTGACGCTCGGTGTAGGCTTTTCTATAATTTTCTCAAAACACGAGCTTTTTTAACGAGTCAGAGAAACGTATACTCGTGATCCATATGAGTAACTGCAGGAGATCTTAACCTTTATATAATTTTCATATTAGGCTTTCCATTATAAGATCGATATAAAACGAGTCCACAATAAAAGAGATTCATTTTTTACTAGAATTTTGATCTAGTGATCTAGATCATTTATTAGACCAATATATTACTTTTATCTAAATCAAATTAAGCAAATTAACCAATAATTTATTAAAAACCAAAATTTTAATTAATAGTAAAATATTTCACGAGCCTAAAGAGTAATAGCTAGAATACCTTTTATTTAGTCCTTTTCTTAATTACAGGTGTAAACAGGGTCAGTAGCAAAATAATATTTTATTTTAAATTATACAAAATTTAAAATATTAATAATTAAATTTAAAAATTAGCTTATAATAAAATAATCAAAAGATTGAATGTTTTGAAAACATGTTATCTCTTATTAATATAAAAATATTAGTGTTTTTCAAATTTTATTTTTAAAAATGAAGATTATTGACCTTTTTTAAAAAATATTATTTCTTAATTAATAATTCTACCTTCAAAGTTTTTTCTCTCTTTCTTATTAGTTCTTGGTCTTCACTCTTCAGCTTCAAGTAAATTGCTTATATACTGTTTTTAGATCTTTATTGTCTCGAAGATCTGTGGGTTTGAAGCGATCTATCTCGGCACTTGATTCCTTCAGACTAACTAGTGCTTAACACTTGGGATAAAGCAAGCACCCATCGTTTTTAGAGTCTGTGGATTGCTTGTCGTCGTGTTTGCTGCAGTAGTTCTGCGAGGTGCTGCTAAGAAACTTTCATGGTGGATGGAAGGAAGTTAGGGTTTAAAGGAAGCGACTTGTTGAATTCTGTTACAGCTTTGATCTCAGGGCTCTTCTGGGTTTTGGCTTGTATGTGTAGTAGGTTAGCTAGGTTAAACATTCAAGCTTGAATCTGTGTTTTGGTCCATCTTGAAAAGGTTTTCGGTTGAAGAAGGAGGAGAAGAAGAAGAAGAAGAAGGGTTTGTTTCTTTAGATCTTGAGGTTTACTGTGACGATAAAAAGTTAAGAGGAGAGAAGAGCTGGCAAATAAGTGGTGGGAGAAAGTTGTAGATGTGGCTATGTCAGCGGGAGGAGGTGGCCGTGGCGGAGGAGGAGGAGGATATGATCATCACGACAGAGCAGCAGCAAGTAGTGGTAGTGCAGGTGCAGCTTCTTGCTACGTTCATCACCTTCCTGGACCAGACCTGGAGCTCCAACAACAAAGACCTTCATCGATTCAGATTCAAAACGAACCTTCCTCTGAAACTAACGAATACAACACCAACCGCCGTCCAAGAGGTCGTCCTCCAGGCTCCAAGAACAAGCCTAAACCACCGATCATAGTCACTCGTGACGCCCCTAATGCCCTCCAATCTCACGTCCTCGAGGTAGCCTCCGGTGCCGACATAGTCGATTGTGTGTCAAGTTATGCCAGGAAGAGAGGAAGAGGTGTATCGGTGCTTAACGGTAGTGGGACTGTTGGTAACGTTACGCTCAGGCAACCTACAGGCAGTGCGGTCACTTTGCACGGAAGGTTTGAGATTCTTTCACTTTCCGGCACAGTTCTTCCTCCGCCAGCACCGCCTACTGCGGGAGGTCTTTCGATATTCTTGTCAGGTGGACAGGGACAGGTGGTTGGAGGGAACGTAGTGGAGCCTCTGATAGCTTCAGGACCAGTGATACTCATGGCTGCTTCGTTTTCGAATGCAATATTTGAGCGTTTGCCTTTGGATGAGGAGGAAGGAGGCGGCGGCGGAGATGTTCAAGCAGTTCAGCCCACGGCTTCACAGTCTTCAGTTGTAACTGGCTGTGGCAGCGGTGGTACTGGTGCTGGTGCCGGTGCCGGAGTTGGTTTCTTTAATCCATTTTCAGGTGATTTGTTTGGCGGATGGGGTGGTGGAAATTCTCAAAGAACTCCATTTTAGGATTCACTCCAAGTACAGTGAGATGGATCCGATCTATATATATATATAGACGATCAGATCATATGTATATGTGTTTCATCTGAACGCAAACTAAACTATCGCTCAAATTATAAGAATCCATATCATTTCTTCTCTCTGAAAGTTTCAGGTTTTTTTTTAAAGATAGAGACTTGAAGAAGAAGAAAAAGATAGATGTCATCATCATCATCTTCATTTTCTTTTCCAGGTTCACGAGAGTTTCTGTAACAAAAAGACTCCAACTTTCAGGAACTTTTGTTTCCATCTGAGTTTTCTGATCCAAAACACCGTTACAACAAGAGAGCGAGTAGAAAAAACTAAACTTAGTAACTAGTGAAAGAAAGTTGTCATCTTTCAGTTACAGAACACGAGTTAGTTTGTTCCAATCCTATGAAATGAAGAAGAAACAAAGTAAGCAGATTTTGAGGTCTAACCTAAATCACTTGACCTTTCAGACAAGATAACGAGTGAAGGGGAAGAAAAATTCTCAGTTCCCAAAGAAAGTAATATGGGAGTACCCAAAAACCTGTAAGAAACTGGACAATTAGACATGTTGGAACGTGGAACTATCAAGTCTTTGGAACTTGAGATATCGTGGAAAGAAAAGGACTTGAAACTTTTTTTTTTATAATCAGAAACCAAACCTCTTTGATCATCAGAATATGTTTCCTCTTCCTATCGTGCATGGAATTGGAAGGACCATCTTCTTGGCTAGACCAAGAACAAGTTGATTAAAAAGAGTATTAATTACACTTTCTTGTCTGAGATCTTTCATTAATTAATCCAGTTTTATTAAACCTTTCATTTTCCAAGTTTATTATCTGCTCCGGTCCAATTCTTACAACATTTGTTTCAGGTTCTGTCATTAAGAAAGGAAAACTCCATCCTGAAATCAAGAAACCAAGCTGCTAAAATGGGCGACTTTTAATGTGGAAGAAGCATTGTTTTGATGTTTCAGAGACAACCCATTTGCGTCCCAGTCGAGTGTATTGGTTAGAGGAAGAAGAAAACAGCAAGAGGTCAACGAGATTGTCACAAACTCAGATGAGATTTACATTAAAAAAAAAAAAAAAGGTTTGATGAACAGAAGCTGTACAGTAACTATCACTAAAATACTGCAGAGGATCAGTTTGGTATCTACAAGCCCTAGTTATTTTCACATAATGTTAGGAGGATCCAAAACTATCTGTTGGCATTTTGCTGACATTTCAATTTCCACCTTTTTCAAGCATTTGGCTTCAAGTCTCGAAGGGTACACGTACTTGGAGCCGACCATGCAGACTTACAATAGCCGACGTATGAAGCGGATCGATCCTGGAAGGTAAGACTACCACCTGCTTGCATGCGAAACAAAGAGATCAAGATTATTTTATTAAGGTCCAGAAACAATTTTGAAACAAAGGATGGGACAACTGATAACACGTAACTAGAAGATAGTATAGTCAACATCTTTAATATACAAGAATACAATGATACGACTCTGATATCCAAGAACTTATCAACGAACTTCCATAGCCTAGCCCAGAAGGGGCACCATGTTGCAGGTTGTGCATATATAGCTCTTTGGAGATATCGAGATTCCTGAAGTCAGAACTGGATGTACCTTTCTAAAGGGTGTTATACCCCAGGGATTATCAAGCCGTTCCGGTTGACCTGTTATAACAAGACGTCCAGCAGGATCTGATTGTACTCGCACCTGAATCCACCAAAAGGTAGCATAAAAAGTAAAAATCTGTAGCTCAAAACATAAGCAGTCAAGACATGGTATCAGGAAACTTTTTAAGCACGGAAATGGTCGACCTTAAACTGTTGCCATGCCGCACCAGAAAGGGACCAGCTGAGATTGGATCGAAGACCATGCAAATGGTCCAAAATACAAACAGATTCAAGGACAGTGCAGCATTAATATGCCTAAAAGAAATCACTCAAAAAATACCAGTGAGAAGGTGTTCTTTCATAGGGTGTTTAAGACTTCAACCAACAACCATTTTCATGTCAACTTACAGTTAGTCCATATTTTCTCCTAACCAAACTCGAAGGTAAAAGTTCGTTTTTAGTGTCTTTTCTAAATCGTTAAAATTGCTCTCCCTCCATTTGAGTGTTCATATTCATTCTGAATCTGTATCCGTATAGAATACCCAATGAAGATATCGATCACCAGTAATAGGAACACTAAAACTATTGACAGTTTCCTTTTCAAATTCATAAATGGACACAACAAAACACAAGTCAATCACTTATGCCTTACCCTGCAGGAGGTGAAAGAAAAAAACTAGATGATTTCAAGGGGATTTCTCACCTCCTCTCTCAAAAGCCCAGGGACCAAAGCATACACTTCATAGCAATCTTTCTGAGCATAAAGACAGCGAATTGTCACAACATAGAGCATTGACAAATAAATAAACACAGAATCAGTATAAGTTGGGGAAAGAGGAATTATAAGATAACAGACATCAGGCACTCACAGTTTCATGCACGTTTATCTTTACCCAGTTAGCAGGAGGTCCAATATCAACAATCTCCGCAACCAGTCTAGTCATAGAAGTTGTAAAATGACATTTAGGCTTGCAATGGTGCAGTTTATCAAGAATTATATTTGTTCAACAAGAATTAAACCACAGATAATAGAATCTACGTATCAGTTCTTATCGGTCTAAACAATATAAGATTTTCCGTTAATGGAAGCAATAATTTGTGGAGGGAGTTATAAGTGATCTTAACTCCTTATCTGCTTCATTAGATTCATGCTTGTCGGCAGGATCCACGTTCCTTGCTCTCTGTTTGTGTATACCTGATTCACTCAACCAAAGGGAAAGAATAAGGCTTGGAATCAATAAGGTTTCATCCAGAGAAATCTTTAAATGTATTCATAACATTGCATACCAATGCTTTTCAGAGATTTTTCACGTTTTGTTGCAGAATTTAAATTCTTGTCCTGAACAAATTGAAAATAGAAGGCACTGTTCTAAGCCACAACATTTGAAAAAAAAGGCAAATTGGCTCTTTAAATTAGTGTTCAGAGTTTCAACCGACCTTAATAATCGGTTCACTTATTTCACCATACCCAACAAGACGCTGAGCATGCCAACCCTGCATAGCACGAGTTGCAGCAACTCTTCTTTCCCTGCCCAACCCAGGTGGTTGGTAGGCATTTGTCTGCACAAAGAACTGAGGTCGGGAGAGAGAATGGTCACTAAATAGGGATTGTAGTCATTCTAACATCAGACACAACAAACAGATGAAGCAGTTGACCACAAACATAATGTAATATAGTTAAACCTCAAGTTTTTACCATGTCAAAGGATTTTATTTTTCCAAAAAGAAAAGAGACCAAGCTGAGAACATACCTCTTTTTCGGCATTGGCCGAAATTGACTGATGCACGGGTGAACCTGGGAGCTGAAGCTCACCAATTTGTCTTTTATGCTTCTCGTATTCCAAAAGCGCCTGAAGCGAGTAAAAGAAAATCAAGAAGAGAATAAAAGATAACTGAAAACATAAGTAGCAGTATTGGAAAACCAGAGGGTAATCAACATTTGCTAATAGATAATGCTGACAAATACAACTAGTGTACAAAGTTGCATAACTTTTTTATGGTATTCAACCATCAAAGATGGAATTAGCTAAAAAGACAGCAAAAAAAGCCCAAAAACTATTATTTTGCTCTTTAAGATTTGTTTCTTTTTTTTTTGGCTTGAACTACCACAGAAGCCATAAAGAAGGTTTACTAAAGGCTCTCATAGGTAACAAAGGACCACTAATATTGACCTTGGGTATAAAATGCAAACGGTTTTCACTTCCACTTTTGTGTAGCGCTTTTGGTAGTGAGAGACTTGGTGGAAATGTCATGTGCACAAAACTCCTCTCATCACGATTTAACATATGAGTTATGACTAATTACTGATAATCCAACTTTAATTCAGCATCTTTGTAACTAAAGAAGCAATACCTTCTCATAGAAATTACGGAATGTCCAAGAAACAGTTGTACAGGTCCTGTGAGACAGATGGATAGACAAGTTAAAAAATATATATATAAGAAGTTGTAAGCACACAAAACAAACCCTTACTTGGGAGGGTGGAAAGACTCCCCTACTTGCCTCCACAACTTGGACGTGGTGACCTATAAACATGGGAATTAAAAGCATATGTGTCATATTTTAAAGTTAATATGCACCTCATATTTCACGAATGTTACACCATCAAGCACAAGACAACATCAAAGACGAATTGGAGAACGCAAGTGATAAATAGTAGAGATAATACTAGACCAACATGATGCATGTATAGTATGGATAAAGACAGAAATGCACACGTACCACTTCATATCCACCCAATTTGATAACAGCTCTCCATAACCTAACTCCCATTTAGCAAAAATAAGAAGAAATTAGAGCCACAAATACAATCAAGCAGGGATTGAATACTCACCAAAATGAACCATAAAATCAAACGTACTTCAAGCAATTCAATGGCTCTCCATAAAACTTAGGGGGCTTGAATTCCAAAGCATTTTCCCTGCAGAAAGTTTCAAGCTCCTTCATGAATGCTGCTCGCTCCTCTGGAGTTCCAGACTCATCAACCTCCCCCATCTGCTGAGACAATCGGTCCACTTACAAGACTCATCATAGAAGAATACATCTAAAATTGCTTAACAAGTACCTCAACATCAGTCCATACGCTCTTGGATTTGGACAAACTATCCTGCTTTGGTTTGTGACTAGAATACTTCTTGTGTGGAAGGGGAGTAACAATTCCAGGTTGAGGATCAACAAGCATCCTATCTCTATCCTCAAATTTTGGTTGTGGCAGTTTACCATTAGTATTGGAATCCATGGAAGGTTTATCATAAGGCATATCATCAAGCTTCTGTTGGGGTACTTTACCTTCTGTACCATCATTACCATTGGAATGAGCAGAAGGGATGGGTTTATGATCTTCAGAGGGGGGTTGAACATCAGACATAGGAACATCAGTTGGCAATGTGAGGTCATTGAAATGTTGATTGTAAGATCTAGCGACGGAGTCTTGTGGTTGAACATTAACTTGCACAGGTCTGATACTGGGGTCAATGTCACCATCCAAATCTAGGGACGATGGTGGCATATCAGTATCTGCCATCTTCATCAGAAAGAAAAGAAAACATTACAATACCATCCCATTTGGAAAAAGGACGTGAATAAGCACAAGAACTGTTATTTCTTAAATGTTTGTTCTTCTTTCATCTCTTCCAAAACAAATTGACCATGAATTTTTATTTGAAGAGAGAAAAGGCTATAAATCCCATTCAAACTATTAAAATGCGGATTGAAAAATTGAAGCAAATGAAAGACTAACGTTGAAGAAACCATAAAGGAAGAAACTTGCCTGTTGGTCGTCGCGGTGGCGGTGGCGGTGGCGGTGGCGGTTGCGATTGTTAGGGAAGACAGTGGAGGGAAAGGAAGAAAAAAGGTGGTTAGGGTTAGAGTTAAGAGAGAAAGAGAGAGTCTTTGAAACAACTCTATCTCAAACCTCTTCTTCTTATCCAAACCCCATATTCATTACCATTACTTACATACATAGAAGGTAACGTTACACGCCATAGCAACCGCGAAATGCAAATGGAAATCCAACGCCTGGCTAGCTATGGCTTCAGTCAGTTATTAGCCATAATAACAACTCGCGACTCGCAAGCACCGCGGCGGCGGCGGCGGACCCACTGAGCCTTAAAACTCACTTTGCGTTTCTTAAGTTCATAGAATTACCAAGCTGCCCTCTTTTTGGGCGGGCCCACATGTTCAGCTTCCATGGGCGTGGGATTTGCTTGCATCTTCTGTGATCTTGAGCTCTAATTGTAATGGCGATCCCAATTCGTTTAGAGGAAGAAGAAGAAAAGAGTTCACTCCACTTTCATTTTCACGTAGGCTAATGCTAAATTTCCTAGCTTTACAAGATTGTGGTCCCAGTTCTGCTCCAATGGAGGCATACGAGTTATGGATATGCACAAAAGTGTATAAGATCTTTTTCTATTCTGTGGGTAAGAAATAATATTCCTGAGGATCGGTGATATCTTTTCAAAATACGGCTGATTTGTCTGTTTCATCGAGTTTTATGTGAACCAATACAAAACAAAACAAAACAAAAAGAATCAATCTTTTCTCAAAATCTTTCAGAATCTTCGAATGTATATATTCTATCTGCATTAATGTGTCATTGACTCGTTTGCGTTTATGTTTTTCTTTTCTTTTTTTCATCATCAATCGGTGGAGAGGACATCCTGGAAAACTGAGTTGGGTTACAATCTTCTCATGAAACATGTGTGTGACCACATAAATCTGAAAACCTCCTCAGGAGTTATGGTTGCTTCAAGATTGTGCTTTTCGTTATAACTTTCTTATTTTCCTTTTCAGTATAGCTGTTGATGCTAAGTTGTACATTTCGTTTCTGAGTAACTGCTAGTTGACTTTTTGTTCTCCTTACGCTGTGTATTGCATGTTTCTTACGATTTTACGTGCCTGAACAGTCGACGAAAATCTGAAGTGGGATTGGATGATCATCGAGAATATAGACATAGAGAGGAAGGGATTGAGTTATTTTGGATATCATATCTGCTAAAGGATATTCAAAGATGGGGCTTTTGGATCTCTTCATTGCTTCATCAATACCTGTCCTTAAAGTGTTGTTAATAACGGCACTTGGGTCTTATCTTGCTCTCGATAAGGTCAATATATTAGGGGAGGATGCGAGGAAGCATATAAATAATGTAAACTTTCATTTTTCTTTAAACTTTCTCCAGGATGTGTGGTTGGCTGCGATTGGTGGCTGTAGGGAATTGTTAGATTGATTACAGAGTGTGTTCGATTCTGTCTATGAACAGGTAGTGTTTTACGTGTTCAATCCGGCCCTGGTGGCCTCCAAACTTGCAACAACAATCACATTAGACAGCTTGATGCATTTGTGAGTCAAATTCTGATAAATGTTGGTGTTTTCCAATTTTCGTTCAATGATCATTTATTACTTATCGATGAAGGCGATTGTGTTAATTGTGTTTACTCGTCTTGCATAGGTGGTTCATGCCATTCAATATCCTTATCACATTCATGATTGGTTCTTTACTAGGATGGCTTCTCATCCTGTGCACTAGGCCTCCTTCCCACCTGCGGGGTGTCATAATTGGCTGTTGTGCTGCAGGTAAATGCATAATCCCAATTCTAATGGACCTTCTGTACAACTTACGTCACTCTTCGTCTTCTTCTTCTACTACTGCTGCTGCTGCTGCTAAATATTGCTTCATTTTCTTCTACTGAATCACAGCTTAACCATAGGCTTTATGTGATTGTGTCAATTTATATTATCTTCTTCTTATGTACGTGTATTGTCAGGTAACTCATGATTGAGATATTTTTGCAGGAAATCTGGGGAACATGTTTCTTATTATGATCCCAGCAGTATGCAAAGAGAAAGGAAGCCCATTTGGATCTCCTGATATCTGTCAATCATACGGATTGGGTTACATTTCACTTTCAATGGCGGTATGTTTGTATTTCACTAGATTCCAATTCAAAAGCATGAAACTTTCATCATTAACTACACCTCACTTCCATTCCTAAGATTCTCATAAATATGGTCGTTCCTCGAACCATGGAATAAACTTGGCAGATTATGCTTTGTTCTTGAATTCTGAGGCAAATTTGAAAGTGAATGATGTAACTCTGCAGATTGGAGCAATGTATTTATGGTCTTACGTATACAATATTGTGAGGGCTTCATCTGCTATGATTGCTGACGAATCCAGAAAGCTTCATGTAGATATATCTTCAAGAGAAAGCTCATCATCTGAATTGGAGAATTGCACAGAGCCACTACTTTCTTCAAAGGAATTTTCGTCTTCTCTAGAGCATGCACTTCAAAAAGCATTGCCCATCACGAGAACTGAAAGCAGATCTGAGGTATTGTGTCTTTGTTGGAATTTGGCCAAAATTGTCATCCTATACCGAGTTTTTGAAATTACCACCTTTGCTAGTATTGTGAGAAACTATTTGCATCACTCTTTGAAATGCATAAACCGTCTCCGGAGGCTCTGACCTTTCAGAATCCTGGCACAGATGACAATTTTGGACCGACTGAAGCAACACATCATGAGTCTGTTCGCAAATACTAACTGGAAGTCTTTGTTTGCACCTTCCACCATTGCAGTGGTATGACTCTGTGCTATTTGTCCTCTTACTTTGGTTATTCATCGAGCAAACATTTCTTCTTTAATCTTCATAAAGACGACAACTTATTCGTCACTTCTTCTGATTGAACTTTGCATTTACTGTTAATTGAAACCTTTCCAGAAGTGACTCATCCTTCCTGCAGCTCAAAACTCTCAGTTGTATTGCGCTCTGCAAGTCTGCTTTTTTCCCCCCTTCTTCCTTTTCAGTTTCTGCAGAGCATGAATTACAACTTGCTGAGGTGAAATTTACGTTCCGCACAGGTTGTTGGATTTGTAATCGGACTGGTACCGCAGATGCGAGAGTTGATGATTGGAAATAATGCTCCTCTTCATGTCATTCATGACTCTGCTTCCTTGATTGGGTATTAAATCTATGTATAGCCTCGTATCTGACTATTTATGCTTGCCATGGATCATACAACTTGTCTACAAATTGCTTCTTTATCATTGAAGTTTCGTTTAACAAAAGATGTTAGGTTCAGTTTTGTCATTTTTGCTTTGGGTACAGTGATGGAGCCATCCCAACTCTGACCTTGATTCTAGGGGGCAACTTATTGAAAGGTATCAATTCATTCAAGACTCATTCTTCTAATCGGAGGAGTTCCGTTGTTGAATTGACAGTAAGAAATCGGACTGAATCTCAGGTTTGCGAGGATCAGGCGTCAAAAATTCTTTAATTTTTGGGATAGTAGTTGTTCGATATATAGCCTTACCTCTTACAGGCATATTCATTGTCAAAGGAGCAGTGAATTTTGGGTTCATACCCCATGATCCTTTGTATCAATTCATTCTTCTGCTCCAGTTTGCAGTTCCACCTGCAATGAACATAGGTATCTCATTTCCTTCGAAAACCTGAGAGTATAGTTCATTGTTTTTCCATAAATTTTACCCATCGCTTGTCCTTGTAACTCTTCATACTCTGGATCTGTGCAAATTTTGTTTTACATAAACTCCATGTATTAATCAATTTTGCAGGTACCATAACTCAACTGTTTGGAGCAGGAGAGATGGAATGTTCAGTCATAATGCTATGGACTTATGCATTAGCTTCAATTTCACTTACTGTTTGGTCAACCTTCTTTTTGTGGTTAGTGACTTGAATATATCCAAATATGATACGACTTGCTAGTGCGTGAGATTCAAGAATATGTCGTTTCAGAAATTAGAGAGATCATTGAAAATTTAGTACACTCAGGTACTTGGTGTCCAGTATCCACCATACTGAGACTAGCATCCAACTAGAGAAGATGAGTGAATGCCTATTCAGAGGTCATTTTCATACCTTCGTATAGCAAGTGAGTCTATAGTGGACGAACACGAAGTGTATGCAGATGAGTGAAGGAATCTTCATTCATCAGCTGGGTTTTCAAAGTCTAAGGCTTTATGGCTTCATCTTCTCTACATTAGAATCAGTATGAAACTCCCATTATAGTTAAGGAACCCGTATCCATGAGCTATACCCACATGAAAATTTTCTTCTTTTTTGAGTAAAAAAGATTTGAGAATAAGGATCTATGTCCAAAGTAGTAGTAACTTCAATCCAAATTTGCGAAAAACCAATTGTGGAGGGGGTTTTGAGGTTGTTCAGTACACTGACATGTTTCTCTATAATGTTGGATGTAATACAGAAGAGAGTGGTTCTTGTTCCTAAAGTATATGAAACTCTGAAATGCCTACAACTTAATACACAATCTTCCTCTTATTTATCTTCACTTATGAAGAAGATGACTCATAAAAGAAAAAGGGGTGCCAAGAACTCAGGTTATTAACATCAAGCAACTGAGTTGCACCTATAGTTCAGGTTATAAATGAAGGAAAATGAGACTCCATGTCAAAAGAGTATGTATTTCTCAAGCCACACACCGTACGGAGGTAATTCAGAAAAGGAAAAGCCTAGGTTGTCATTTTAAATGCATGTCTGATGGTTGGATTGGGTTGAAGACATGGCAGACAGAACTTCAGTAACAGATGCCATGACACTCAAAGCAGCTTTCAGAACTTCCTGAGAACACCCTGGTTTAACTATAGCTCGTACCTGGAAATCACAGTAAGAAAACACTTAATCAATGGAAAAACTTATTTGAGGAACTCATATAAGTTAAAACCTTGCCAGCAGCAGTCTGTCTGGTTGATTCATTATCTGTTGTTAAACTAGAATTTGGCTTCCAAGAGCAAAATGAAAAGTTCAGAAGAACTTTTGAACCAACAGTGTAGGCTCTCAGATTTTTTTAGCCTCAATTCCCATTTCATATCAGTTTGAAGGGAAAAATAATTATTGAAAGTCATAGGATTATCGTAGTACTACCTTTCTCTTTTTGAAGTTAGCTAACGTGAAATCTTTTTGGTATAATAATCAACCTAAGAGCAATGTGACATGCGAATCACCATGTTTGAGATTCAGGAAGCATTATGAAGTAATTCTGCTCTAGCATGTAAAGCAAATAATAGTGAAGAAAAAAAATGGAATGTCAAGCAAAGAAAAAAAGAGAAGAAAACATAGGGGGGCCGGCACCTTTTCAAGGTATTGCTGCAGTTCCTTGATCCGTCCCATGTAATCCTGATCTTCAACACAAAGAGTTACAGGCTTAGCATCAGCACCAGGACCATCAAACTGAAGGGGCCCAGGATTTCTGTACAGATCATCCATCAAAAATTTTGCGGCATTTTGCCTTAGCAGCCTGCAAATAAAATCGTTCAGGAAATTACTGAGCAGCTCTCTCTTTCTGGGGACATGGGAAAACATTTATAGTTGTTTGATATCATTATAGTTTAGCAAAAAAACTACTGTTGTAACATCTTTGGTGATACTATAGTTCAGCCACCTTATGTACATCATGTGGATCAGATATAATGTTAGGTACAGATATATTTCTACTTTCAGTTGAGTTTGAGAGAAGGAGGGGGTCATACTCATATGCTTTGCCTCTCAAATCCACAGTAGCTGGATGAATTGCAGGCTTTCCAATAGAAGAAGCACCTGGACTTTGAGCCCATCGCTTCACAGTCATCATTGCCTAGTATTTACACACAGTCAACAATCTATCACAGTACACGTATGATCTAGTAAAAGGAAAAGACCTTGAAGAGAAAGAAGTACTAATCAACAAGAGACAAAAGGCCTTCAAGAATGTAGGATGTAGAAAACAAAATGAAACCCTAACTGTAAGTGGAGCAGCACCACAGCGCCAATTATTCACAGGGTTCCTCAAGTTTGTTAGAGTGGCCATATATCCATTCAAACCTGCTGCTAAAATATGGTAACAAATATGCCCAAGGACCTGCAAATAGGTAGTTCCACAATAAGCAAATGACATGTAAAGTAAAGAAAAGATTACAGCTGGCTCACGTACGAAAGCATAGTCACAGTCGAACTTTGATGGTAATGATCCCCTGGCCTGATAACCAAAAAAGTGGCAAATAGCATTGAATTTCTTTCCCTTGTA
>JANZLD010000006.1:156093-180127 GCA_026413575.1 Erythroxylum carthagenense | reverse complement strand
AAAGAGCAATTAGCTCAGGATTCAACGGAAATTTCTACAAAAGCAAAACAATCCAAATAGTTGAAAAAACAGCTAATGAAAGAGCAAAAGAGCAATTAGCTCAGGATTCAACGGAAATTTCTACAAAAGCAAAACAATCCAAATAGTTGAAAAAACAGCTAATTAAGATCACATCAGAGTAGATCCTAAAACATTATCAAAATAATGCAATGTGATAAATGAAAAAGAGAAATTGAATTTCTGTCTCCATCTTTGGATCATATACAACATAGTACATAAGGGACTTAGCTGAGTGATTTAGGTCTTTATGCCTTGCAGATGCGACAAGATAAGAATGATGAGAATTATCCATCTTACCATGCGTTTGTTCATTTCTTTCTCCACAAGATGCGCTAGCAATTTCTCAGTCTCAATCTGGGGAACAAGGGCAGAAAATTAAATCAAGATCCATGATATTTAACATTTCCTTCTCATAGAAATCTCACACTCCATACCTGAGACAACTGGGCCGAGTCATCGGATTCAGGGTAGAGAACAAGCTGTACAGAAAAAGTTGGAAGTCAGGCAAACTGAAACTATCAACCTAAAATGACATATATCTTTTGATGTTAATCTGAAATGGAAAATCGAACCTCTTTCTTGATAAAGGGTGGCAAAAATTCGAATAAAGCTGATGCCCATGGTGAAAGCTGCAACGAGATTTTATCCTGGCTAACTCCTTGCTTGAGCAAAGCATGTATTTCCTAAGAGTTTCAAAATTGTCAATTATTATCATTTTCAGAAGACTTAAGGCAATGAAAATCAGTGACTAATTAGGTCACATGCCCAGGTTTGGGAGAGAGTGAGAGCGATTTACCTTCAAAAGAGCGTACACCTCTGGAATGCTTTCTATCAGGCCCTCTGGCAATAGAATGACTCCATGGTTTTTATCTGGCAAACTGATCTTTGTTAGATAACAGCAATAGATCAAGACAAGTAAAAGTTAGTAAACTGCAATAGTTAAACATCTGAAATGATTAACTATCCAAACAAGTAAGTCCTGGTCAAGGATCCATAAGCTTCTAGTCAAGGAGCAGTTGTAGGCAGCGTAAACTGGCATTTACTTCTAACCATCAAATTCTGGTTAAATGGGTTATTAACCAGTAAACCTTCAGAAAAGTTCTGTTCTTTGTTTTTCAGGATTGATAGTAGGTGGTTCCTCAACATGCAACTAAGCACAAAAGTAATATTTTTACTGAAGTAGATTATCACAAAAGTGACAGGACACATTATTTTCGAAGGACCTTGTTGTGCTCTAGCTTGAACTGCATCACAAATTTGTTTTGTGAGGTCAAATAGGGTGAGCTTTGATGCAGCTACCTCCTCACCAAGAATTACCTGCAGAAAGCAGGTCGGTATATTTAGCATCTTTGGAATGAAGACACCGTATGGAGCTGGAAAAGTAATTAAAACCAAAAGCTAACCATATTTGGATGAGACTGGAGTGTGCATTCTAGAGTAACATGTGATGCCTTACGGCCCATTAGCCGGATAAAGTAATAATACTGCAAATGGAATGAAGTCAAAATTTCAGTTAAGAGATAACACACATGACCAATATATGGAAATAAACTTCTTTCTTCTATAAGTTCTATTGTTCCTCTAATATTCAAGCATGAAACCAAAACTTCCTAAACCACTAAGAGAAGTCATATCTCAGGACTGATTGCATTAAGATGGTGTCTTTACTGCCCAGCTCATTATTTGGGCCTTCAATCACCAGGACATCAGAAAATTTAAATAACAAGGAATGCAAAAGTTGATTGCTATATGGAAACTGTGCTGGGATCAAAGTTAAAAAATGATTACCTTCTCAGCAGAGAGAGCATCAGTGCAGACATTGCTAATAAGCTGGGAATTGACCTGCATATATAAGGAAACATGAGGAATCAACATTTCCTATAAAACTCATGAAGTGTATAGAAAGAAAAGATGGTACATGATCCATCATTGGAGATCATTTTCGAAGCATGGCATATGAGAACTCTGTCCACATTATTTTTATTCATTGTTATTGCCATTGACATGTCTCACAAAAGCTTCCTGTCATTAAGTACCTTGCATATTGTATCAAAACCAACATTGGCTTCAACAAACTGATTCTTCAGATCACCATAGAGAGTAACAGGAACACCAACTACCTGCCAGATTCAACCAATGAAATCAGCAAATTGAGGTACCACAAGAACATGTTCAATGAATTATCAGAGGTCTAGAGTCACACAATTGCAAAGAAACTTTGAGAAATTAAAATGCTTCACCAACAACTCAATTCAAAAGCACATAAAGTATACCTTTGTTGGGCATCCTGCCACAGCAAATGTTTCAGCCAGCTGTGCTGCATCTGTATTTGATGTAGCCCCTACAAAAATACCAGGCTTCCACAGTTAGTAATAGCCTCACGCATACTGAGCTTGCCATTCTTCAAACTATATATTACCTCCGATTATGACAAGGCCATCCAATTTCAGATCTTTGCACGTGGTTAATGCAGCATTAACTTGCTCCGTTGTTCGTATTTGATCTTTTGACCGTCCCAGTAAATCATATCCACCTTGTCAAGCACAATGATACAAAAACCTTTAGCCATATTTCATTGCCAACTGGGTTTTAAAGATTTAGACGCAAAATCATGGATTACCACCCACCTTGATTTTTGTAGGTTGCGAGAACTTCATCAGTGATTTCAAGAGTTTTCTGTGCAAAAAAACCCTCAGAACCACCTGTTCACGGATCAGAATTACTAGAGTTCACACAAAATAAAGAATCTTTTTTTCTCTCTTCAATTTGCACAACACATATGAGACAAAAATACAATTTATATCGCTGCTTACCCAGAAATCCAAGTAGAGTACTGCCTGGGTTATGGATTTTAAGAGCATCGTGAAGACCCCATATGACATTATGTCCTCCAGGAGACTGTCTCCCACAAAAGACTACTCCAACCCTGTTGAGAGAACACACAATAAACAATAGGTGATCTTCAAGAATCAGCCCAGACAAGACAGAGTGTCTTAACAAAACAAAAATATAATGAGTCGCTAAGCACACACCTGATATCAGGATGCTCGGTTATAATTTGAGCCTCAGGAACTTTTGCCGTAGACCTAAGAAAATGAGCCAGAGGCTGACCGTAAGTGTTGGGAAAGGCTCTGCTTATGGTGTGATCATCTGCTGGGTCTGCAGCCGCTGTGGCATCACCAAATTCTACTCTCACAGTAGTTCCCTGGAGAATGGCGAGTTTCAACACAAGTTTGAGATCATTTATAATCAAAACAGACAATCATATTCAAGTAAAACTAAAATAGTAGAAAAAGAAACATAATTCAGAGGAACCCTTCAAGGTGTATCGATAACGTGCACCAAACACAAAATACTGTTAAAAGAAAAGTGAGTTTGACTACGAAAAACTTGTCTAACAATGAACAAGAAGGTTGATGTTAGGCAATCTGAGTTATTCACATTTGCATGCGTTTAAGCAAATTAGGAAAAGTAGTCAACTTTAAGGTTGATAAAGTACAGAATTGGATTCAATTAAAGATCCAAACATAAAGAGGAAGAGAAAAGCGTGATCAGACAGGCCTAAGCAGAAAAGTTTTTTAAAAAGAAGCAAATGAACAAGTATCCCAATGATGATTAGAACAAAATCAAGTGAAGTATACGGAGAAATGAAGAGCAGAAGATACCTGAAGACATGGGGGGAGTTGAGGTTGATATAAAGATCGCATCTTTTGAAGATCCGAGAGTTCTCTTGGAATGCCGTACTCGGAAGCCATTAGAGCCGAGGTAGAGTCAGAGTGGTACTAGCTGGTATTGTATGGAAAACGCTGATGTCGAGGGTAAGTTGTAAGGTTCAAAGTGTTTGGTTCTTGATAGGCGTTGCTTTGGTTGGTTTTCAATATTTTACTTTTCAAGAGAAGAAACTAAGACACAGTGTTCAAAAATGGATTCTTTGTCTTCGATACATCCATCCATCCAAACCAACAAACCACCTGTTTACTGTACTCTCCAATGGCTTCTTGGGTTTCATTTTACCTAAACATCCTTTATGATCCTGTGGGTGGAGAAGGAATATATGCTTTATCTTGTAAATGGATATTGGATATACATGATCTCCAATTCCACCACCTAATAGTCCACATAATTTTATTGGAATAATGAGTTACTTCTAGAATCAGAGGAAATACACATTATGTAACCAAACCATTGACCATGCACATTAACCACAGTTTCCTTCTTTTTACCCACAGATGATGTTTTTGACTACATCATCTCGCGGAGAGTTGTTGGTTGTTTTATTAAGATTAAGGTTGATAATAGCCCGACATAATCAAGCTCAAACAATCTAATTGGTCCGAGAAATCGAAGTCATGACGGCATAACCATAATAAAACGAAATACGACATTTGACCTTTTTTATCGTACTAAATTACGTTTAATCAAACGTAAAAGTTTTTTTTTTTCGATAAATGAAATAATTTATAATAGAGTAAAACATAAATGGCTATAATAGAAGGAGATAATAAAATGTTATTTAAATGAAAAGTTCAGAATATAACATAATGAAAAATTATTTCATCATCACATCTGATCTTAAATTTATCAATAAAGCAGAATTTGAGAAAATATAATAATTCGCAGCTTTATTTTTACATAATAAATATATTATTTATGATAGACTCGTATGTAAATATTAACGTAAAAGAATGATGCAAGTTAAATAGTAAATAAATAAAAATGATACACTAAATAATTATATAAATAAAATTATAATAAATAAATAAATAAATAAAATATAACTCGATTTTTTAAAATAAAATATATTTTAAAACTAAAACTAAAATATAACAGAAATAAAGCATTGAAGAATTGTAAAAACACACCGGTATAATAAGAGAACAACAAACATCAAAGAACTAAACTTTAGCTATAAAAAAAAACCATGTAAAAACATAAAACATCTAATCCTATAAAATCATTAAAAATAAAATTATTTATCATTTTGCATTTCTTTCAAAATTTTTCAAATTGTGAATTTTTTATTTTTACTATTTAGAACAAAATAAGATATAACATGAAATATTTCTTTTCCATCTTATTTTATTTAATTTCATCGTAAGTTCAATTTTATTCTATTATAAAACCCCCGTCAAACCATGGCCTAATTAAAACACAGCAACTTCAAAGACACCACCTTCTCCAACCTGTCCTTACCACAGTTTGATGGTTAGGTGAATGCTCCTTTTCCATCAGTCAAACGTCTACAAGAACAGAACCAAGCATTTTCAAGCATTGAGCACCAAAGGAAAACGAAAACAAACATCATCTTATTATATCTCATCAGACAACATTCTTAGTTCAGACAACATTCTTAGCTTACTTCAATAAAACTCCTTCACATTCCTCCCTACCAACTGAGGAGAGCCAGACTCACACCACCGCCACGACTATATAATGGGACACCACCTAAGTTTCATCCTCGTCCTTGAAGCTTTGCATCTCCTACTGTTCAAAAACCAATGCAACTCTTCACTTCCTGCCCCTATTGGTTCCACTTGTTTTGCTACTCTCTCTTCTACCTCGCTTTCTTTTGGAACTGCCTCTGCCACCAGAGTTGATGGGGCCAGACACATGGTGATTCCCAGGAGCCAAAGCAGGGAACCCAACAGCAGGGATTCTGCAAAAGTCAACAATTACCATGAGATTAAGGTCTTGTTTACTAACCAATAAGAAAGAATCAAGATTAAAAAAATAGAAATGAGAATGAATCGCAAGAATCAAAGTAGGAATAAAATTATTAACTATGCGTGTTTGATACGAAATTAAATAAAGTTAATAGTTATGCTAGTATTTGACATCAAATATTATGAATGATTTCTTTTGTAAATAATTAATGAAAATATTTTATATTTCATATAAAATTATTAATTTTAAATAATTTTTATGATAAAAGTATTTTGACGATAATATTCTAATAAGAATATAATCAATATCCTGACAATATTCTAATAATATTTTAATGATATTCTAATAATATCTCTTACATCTTATTCTTGATATTTGATTCCAGCTTGCACTGATACCTTCCTCAGGAATAAAAGTCTAAGATTGTTTAGAATTCATTCCATTTTTATCATTTCCTATTTTACCTATTCGGGATAGCCAAACAAGTAAAGCTAAGGAATATTGTTGCATTCTCATTCTGACTAACAAACAAGATCTAAGTATTTCGGAAAAAACCCACAAAGAAGAATGTACAATCCTCACATTCATTCATATAATCACATCTATTCCCTATCGAGACTAGAAATTTTTAATCTTTATGGTTAAGGAGCTTCAAGTCATTTGGTAGTTTAGAACCAGCATATCAAAATCTAAGTCTCTTCAACATAATCTACATGGTTTCTATAGGATATCATGCCAGGAAAAAAGCCATTCCATTGGATTAAGTATTTCATTAAAGACCCGCAAGGAAGAACGTTCAATCCTGGCATTCATCCATATAATCACATATTATTCCCAATCAAAGACGTAAAATTTTAATTCTTTATTGTACGGTTAACAAGCTTCAAGTCATTTGGTAGTTTAGAAACAGCATATCAAAATCCAAGTCTCCTCATCAAAATCTCAAACATGGGGTTTCTACAGGATATCAGGCTGGGAAAAAGGCCAAGTGGAAAATCATTGGTATGGTGAGTTAAACTCAAAATTTTAGATTTCTTTATGTAATTTGGATCTGAACTGACTCAGAGCAATAAAATTTCAAGTACAACTAACGTGGAAAATAAAGCATTGCCAGGTAGTAAGAAGCAAGTTAGATGGTACGTACCCAACAAGAGCACAGCAGACTCCTGCTTGGCCGAGGTGACACCAAATCTTCCGCCCTTTTGCAAACTAAGTCGTAAAGCCTGGTTTTCTGCAACTGTACACTGAAGCATACGCCCAAGCCTCCTGCATTCTGCTTCCAAATACTTACTCTTTAACTCTAAATCCCTCACATACATCTTTTTCCTCTCCCTTGATCTTACCGCAGCATCCCGATTTCTCAACTTCCTAGAATCAATCAGAACACACCCCAGTTACATACAAAATATCCTCTAATTCGGTAAATTTCAAATTTGACCAAGCATAATTTGCAGCCATATAACTGTTCTAACCAACAAGCAATTAACAATTTACGGTGATGATGATGCTGAGGTCAGTTCATCTAGTCAAGGGCAAAGATTACAATAACGTAAACAGAACAAGAATCGCCACCTAGGTGGAAATGAGAAGTTTATAGAAAAAAATTAAGTACCTTTTGAGTTTCTTAGACTTTAGATCATCGGTGGCTGATCCATCGTCGTTCATTTTCTCAGATTCCTTCTTTTCAGAGCCATGATCAGACCAAATGCGGACCTGGTCAGCGGAAACACTCTCAGGAGTATCGACAAGAACATCCGCCAAAAAGATGCCCAAATCCTCCGAACAACCCTCACCCTCAAAATCATCCTTCATCAAAATGTTCTCTATCTCACCTACCCACGACGTCACAGAATCGGGTGACGGCGTGGGGAAATTTTCCGCCGCCGCCGACGCATCGGAGACGAAATGGGTATCCAAATCACAACCATCCAGAAAAAGATTATCCCAATCAATCTGGTCTAGGATGTCATCTGACCCAAACTGATTATCATCCGAAACCGACATCTAAAAGTACAAACAGAAGGAATCGGGAGACTGAAGAGAAGTGGATCACCTCCAAGATAGATAGGCCTTAGGAATTTAGGAGAAGAAATTGAAGCGAGTGTGGCATTTGTGTAAATATATAGGACAGTAAGTCAAATTACGCGCTATGCCATCACCCTACCAATAGGAAAACGACAAGTGGACATTGCCTTTGAACTCACGAAATCTTGCCAACATAACATACTTAAGAGGTAAGTAAAGATAAAGGTCCGTTGGATCAACAAAGATTAAATCTTTTCTTTTGCATATAACTATGTTTGAATTTTAACAAATTCTTCAAATTTAATTGTTAATAATTTTAATTAACCAAACTTAAATTCAAGTTATTATTAATAGGAATATCAATAAGTCAGACTGGACCTTAAATTAGGTGACCTATGACCTAATAGGTAAGGATAAGTAAGCCTATGGCCCGACTTAACCCGAATTACGTGACCTATGACCTAATAGGTAAGGATAAGTAAGCCTATGGCCCGACTTAACCACAGGCTGACCGACTCGTGGCCAACTCATGATCTGACTAATCATAGGTAGACCTGATCAACCCAACCCATCTTTTTTTTTATAAAAATATCAAAAATGATATCATTTTTGAATTAAAGGTAAAGCCACGGACTGGCTCCGATCGGGCCAATCACTTTTAACCTATACCCTGCCCCTAACCCAGGTCGGGTCAAAATTATCATCCATAATTACTACTCCCTTTTAAGGACCATAATACACATTTCAAATAAATTATTGTCAATTTTAATATAATCAAATTCGTATTAAACCCTAATCCAGACCAATCTCATTGCCACTTGCTTCTGAGTATCGTAATAATATATACAATTTAAGCAAATTATTATAAATTTTAATTTAATCAAATTCGAATTCAAGCCCGATCCATTCAAATTCAAGCCAGATCCAAACCCAAACCAGTCGATTATCGCTCGCTTCAAGTTCCATAATAATGCAATTACCACCTTAAAACCACAATCTTCCTTTAATCCATATTATTTGGATTTGCTTTATCAGAAGCTATTGTCTTGTTTGCTTTAATAATTGTCCTTTGCCACGTCATTATTAGTAGACAAAACAAGTTGAATGAATGAATATGAGATAACTGGTGTCTGATGAGGACACTACACTACACTATACCACAAATGAGGGATGAGGTGTTTGATGGATGGATCAACCACTATAAGTAAACTACACTATACTACACATCAGGGATGAGGAAGATACATAAATACATACTCTTAAAACATAAATCATAACCTAAGATTGTTTCAGTTTCAACACAAACACACGTCCCCACACAAGGGGCTTTGGCTTTCCATCATCATTATCCACTTGCAACAGCAAACTCTACCGTATGATCTACTGCATATGTTTCATCAAAAATCAAGATGAATCACTGGTCATCATTTCTTTTTAGATCATAAGATAACCGAATACATGTTTTTCCCTGTAAAAGATTCTTCTCACTACTGAATCAGCAAAAAGTGTATCTATTTTTTGATAGGAATAACTGGTGTCTTTGTCATAGCAATACCTATTTGGAAATGAGAAAACAATGTTAGAGCGATCTAATTCACCTCTCAATTACCAAAACAGGAGAGAAAGAAGACAACCAAACACATGTTTTACCCTCTAAAACATTATTCTCGATACTGAATCAGCAAAAAGTGTGTCTATTTTTTAATAGGAATAACTGGTGTCCTTGTCATAGCAATGCCTAATTGGATATGGGAAAACAATGTTACCCTTCAATGCCCAATCAATTCAATTTGGAACCAGGGCAGAATCTTGGAAACTGGGAGCAAAAGAGATATACATTTTATGCCCTCCAAGTAGAAGTACAAAAACACTGAAGTAGAGAAGTGGTAAACTATTTCCAGACAATTCATTGCAAGTATTCAATGCTCTTCTATTCCAAGATTAATCCTCGAATTGCTTTGGCTTGCCTTCCTGCCTAACTAAAGAAAATTAATTCTTTGGCTTGCGTGCCTACCTAGCTGGAGCTCCACTATCCGAGAGCCTAAGGTAAGCTTCCAAGGGGTCGGTTTCAATTGGAGATATTCCTCTTTCTTGGCCAAGTCAAGAACAAAGCAGAAACAAAAGGTTGCAAAATTTTCCGGCCAAATTTAACACAACTATTCTGTACTCTTTATGGAAAAGTACAACTAAGTTCATAAGAAGCAGACCATTTCCAGACAAATTAGTGCAACGGGCATTGTAACAAACTGTACCAGAGATTAATAAAAGATAGAAAGCTAATCCAGATCAAAGTAACTTGGCCTCACATTGAGATGTATTCATGAAAATGAACCAAGAAACAGCCACCATTCATCGGAGATAATGTAATAATTTCAACTCCCAGAAGCATTTATAGCATCAACTAATACATATCTAATCCTCGAAAATATGAATCACAAAGAGTCAAATAGTCAAAAGTTGTTTGAAAGCATAAAGCAGAGTAGAAATATAATTACCAACAAGAGAAAAATGTGAAAAGCTGAACCATTTCACACTAAGAACAAAGTGTTTGAATCCCATCTGCTCCCTCCCCAATTACTGCTTCTCCTCTCTTTCTCTGTTCCACTGCTCAATCCTAGCCCTTCGTTCCTCACTGCCTTCCCGAGCTGGAGGAGGACTCCAGCTTCTCTTGGGACTGCCATGTCTTCTCTTAAACCCATCTCGATCGTGCCTGTCTCCCCCACTCCTCCGACCATTCCCTCGGTAATCACGATGATCCCTCTCTCGCTTATCACTCTCCCGATCTCTATCTCTATCTCTGTCTCTATCCCTATCCCTCTCCTTCTCCCTCCTATGCCTGGGACTCAGACTCCTGCTCCGGCTCCGACTCACTCTATATCCACGGTATCTTCCAAACAGCTTCCTCCTCAATTCCTTCCCTATCAATTTCACATGCATGAAATTGCAGTAACCACCGCGGTTACAGTTATTTTCCTCGAACTGCCTGCACGTAGCTTCACGGAAGTCGGTTACAGGCGAAAAATCAGCTATAATTGGGCGTCCAGAGTAAAACCGCCCCTGCAAAGCCTGTAGCGCGGCGGCAGCCTGATCCTCCTCTCTGAACTGGACATATACGTTGCCGATCATGTGGTCGGCGAGGTTATCGCAGACGTTGAGGCTCTCGATCTCGCCGAACTTGTTGAGTTCCTCAAAAATGTCCTCGTAAAAGTCCTCGAAGTGCTCCTGGATCTTGCGAGGGTCAATAGGCTGGCCTTGAGCATCGACGCCAGGAGTGATCATGTCAGGGCGCTGGTACATGTTGGACAAAAGGAGAGTAGGAGAAATGGTGGGGCGGTTGTGAAGGCGAGAGCAGCGATCACCGTGGCGGCAAGCTCCGATCTTGAAGTAGAAAGGGCAGTTAACACGGTCCTTCTCTGTTCCGAATATGGAGGCCAAATGCTCCGCCATGGATACAACCCAAGCTCCGCTTAGCTTGCTCTTGGGAAGAGTCCTAAATCAAAATAAGAGAAACACAGAGAAACCCTAATTCGAAAAGAAGCCAATTTGGGGGAGAGGGTGAAGAGGATTCTAGTAAAACCCAATTGGACTACTCCGGGCTTTTCTACTCCAAATCAAGCCCCTTTTTCACCGAATTTCAAACCTTTCATTTCAAGTATCGTATTTAAATTATTTAATTGAGTTAAAATTCAAACTTGAATTTAAATTTTACAAATTTTTTTAAATTCAGCCTGTTATTAAAAATTGAGATCGATTTAGATTGACCTAATATAAAATCTTATCAATACAATTTAAAATAGGCTAAGCTCAAGTCAAATTCAAAATTTTAAACTTAAAATTCGATCAAGCTTAATTAAATTTATTTTTACTTTTTAGAAGTTAATAACATCTTTTTACCCAAAACAATGTCATTTTGTATAAAATATTCATACCTAGAGCTAAGCCAAACCGAACAATCAAAATCTAAGCTCGACCCCAAATTTAATTTTTTTAAAAAAAATATAGGCTTGAAATTCAAGTAAGGGTGTACTTATTTAGAAGTAATAGGAAAAAATGTATGGGTATAAAATAAAAACTCATGTTTGATATCAACTTATCGTTGAAGAGGTAATACTTTTATTCCTCCATTTTTAACAATACTCCATTCCTCTAAATTACCAAAAAAATGAGATTCATTGTTGACAATACTTCATTCTCATTCCTTACTATATTCATTCTTATTCTCATTGTCATTATTCTCTGTAAACCAAGCACCTCCTAACTCGAACCAAACTCATTAACTTCAAACCAAGTCAAGGTCAAGCCCACGTAAGCTTTTTTTTTTTTGTTGCTCTATCAACCTATTGATAACGAATTTAATAGAATTTCTATATGGGAACTTAAGTCAAAACAATCTACACGACAACTTGTGCAATATAGACAAAGACTTCAAGAATGGACACACTATTCCAATAATCAATATGCTCTAATTGATACTATTCAAGGAAAATAAAAAAGAAACAAAGCTATAACAAATATAACTAACTTCCATTGCCAAAGAGTCAAGGCTTGCAGAAAAGGAATTAAAATGTAGAAGACATAAAATCAAACTTGGTGTGGTTTGTAACCATTAACAAACTCAAACCATTTCTTCAACACAAATCAAAGTCCACATGAAAACACAGCTCCTAGATATAGATCAGGCTTCAGAGGTAGAAGCTGATGTATACCTGACATCACATAACCAAATTCATCACAAGGACTAGGTTTTTTACTATTTCATCATCTAGGAAGACTGTTTGAAGGGAAATGGCGTAACGGGTTCTGCCTCAAAAGCTCTGTTTCCCTGCACAAGAAAAGTGTACCATCAGGAAAAGCAAATCAGTTCGTATCGTACGTTTCTTCTTGAACAGCCACTGGATTAACTAGATGAGTTACTTACTTCTTGATATCTGAGTCGTCCTGTCCTCGTAGCTTCAATGTTGAAGACTTTGCGGTGTTACTGTCTGATTGTTCCGTTCTAATTGCAAAACAAATAATGAAAATTGAGAGGATAAAGTAATAAAGGATGAACAAGTACTCAGAAGAAATGTATAAGCACACATTGAGTTGAACTATATGATCTCTCAGGAAATATGACATCAATGAGTTGAAATATTGCCAATATTACTCACTTTCTGCATTCATCATCAACAAACACTTGAATGCAGGCACTTGGAGTTGGTCCCCCAATTCGAGGCCCAGGTCTTTGTGGAATCTGGGAGAAAGAAGAATTTGAGCACATATATCTTAAAGTGCAACACGCAATGGATACAGGTCTGATGAACTGTCAACAAGAATGTTTTCCCAATATAAGGAAGCACCTTGTATGTTGTCCACTTGGTAGGTGCTGCATTATTTTCTTTATTTCTCTCTGCTCGACCACCAAGGCTGCTCCATGGATTCAAATCCGTCTTTGACTTTTCTGATTGATGTCCCAGCATGACATTCTCGTTCTTGTCTTTGTAGATAGAAAGAGGAGCTCTCTGGATCCTACAGGAAAACATAATCATACTATAATTGCAAGAAAACCAGTAATCAGAAGGACAATGTGATGAAAACATCACTAAAATGGAAGCAAAACGGATCAATTGACCATATTCCCACAGGCAGATCAGAAATTGTACAGAAATCTTATCTTCAGTGTTTCTGAATATTTATGGTGTCTCAACATAATTTCACAATTACCAACATTCTTCAGCATAATCCAAAATGTTTACCTGTCTGTCTTCAATTCCTTCCTGGAATAACTAGAACTCCCTACATTTCTTCTGCCTGCATGGAAGGTCGTCTATTCAGCATACAAATACTCATGATGACACAATACAACAGAAAATGTTTACCATTTTCTGCACCGGCCAAGACAGTTCCAAAGCTTCGAGCAGTTAAATGAGTTTCTCCTGAGTCCTCCTAAGTAATTAAACAAATGAAATAATAAATAAACTTGGTAAAATCCAATCGACCCTCTTTGTTACCAAGAATCCCATACCTCCACAACCTTTGGTCTTCTTGTGGATCGAAGGAGAAACTTCTTGTAGGCATCATTCAGTTTCTCTGACGGTTGTGCATCTCTGAAAAAGGAGAGACATTACTTAGTCGAGCAAGCTCTCGTATACAAATAATGATAGCAACAAGTCTAATTTCAGTTGAAGGATAATTAATAAAAATTAGCTATTTCTGTAACAGTAAAGGAATAATGACAAAAGCTCTGCAGAACTAGACTTGATCCTCTGGGTATAAGAATTTCAAGTGACTGCTTAGCCACACACGCAAACTATTCACAACAAACTAATGTAATCATACCAACTACACTTCCATTATACACATAAAGTGGGAAAGGTATCTAGTGGAAGGTGAATGATCAAACATATGATGCGAGTCCTAGATCAATCTCAAGCAACGAATAGAGCTCTCAAGTATGATATATAAGAAAAAAATAGGATACAAAATTACCTGGAGATCCCAAGATAGAAAATGTCATTTGCAGCTTTCGTCTTAGACTTTGATTCCATATGCAGGGCATAGGCTATGTAGTAAGCAGAGTGGGAGATTCCAATTTCATTAGCATCAAGGAAAGTGTAGATGACTTGAGCATCATCACAGTTTTCAGCCTGGAAGTTTTGGTTCAAGCAAACACTAAATGAGTAGATGAAGAACAATAAGATGAGAAAAAATGGGAAAAAAAGTGAAGGAACTCACATATTCTAACCAAACTTTAAGGTACCGAAGATCATCCTTGTATTGATGTGAATTCCAAAAGGTACGCACGCATTGTTCATAAATGACAATGAGTCCAGAGCAATCTCCTCCAGGTGGAAACGCCTCCTGAACCCATTTGATGCACCTGTTTTGTTTCAGAGAACAGAGAAGAGGGTAGATTAGAAATCAGAAGTTGAAGAATCATATCAAGCAAACCAAGAAATCTGACATGTTGATACTCACTGAAGCCAAGGACGAAGAGGGTCATCACCTTCATACTCATCAATCGCCGCGATTAACTTGCTGGAGAGCACAAATTTGAGACTTAGTTTTCAGGAGAAGGCAAATTCAAAGAAGAAGAAGAACAGAAGAAGGACCTTCGAGTGTAGAGGAGAGAATTCTTAAGAGTATTGTTAGTTTGGGATTTCAGGGTTTGATTCAAGACATGAACGTTTCGACCTCTCTTCAAAGGCCTGACATTTTCCTTGAACAGTTCCCACTCGTTCCCAATCTCTCGTTTGGACGCAAGGAACTCCGTCTCAGGATCCAGCCATCCTTCATCTTCTTCTTCTCGCACCTTCCTGATTTCATTATTACCGACGATCGTCCCCGCCTCCATGCCGGTCACGACCTCGAGACGTTGAAATTTGAAATGAAAGACTAAAAGAAAACGCGCCTTTAGTCTTCGATTTGAAATTCAAAAGTTAGCCCAATTCACACTGGGCCGTTCAATGTAAACCCAACCCAATCCCACGGAGGAAGAAGACTCGAGAAACGCAAACCCCATTCTTATCAATACACTGTAGATGAAAGCGACGGAAAGAGAGAGGCAAGGAGAAAGAGAGGCGGTTACAACTTTAACCTACCTACAAGCATAGACTGTCCTTGTGAATTGCGATCTACATCCACACTAGAGAAGCCAATACGATGTGGAAGACCCCGACTGGTACACGACTACAGGCGATGAACCTCTATTCATCGCACACGCATAATTCCGGCCCATTCCCCTCCAAACCTCCATCCCTAAACAAGATCATCCTCGGCAGGAAACCACCGACGGTGAGAGTGAGAGCTGCAGGAGCGAAGTTCAAGGGGACGCACATGAGAGAGAAGCAGTTGGCGGAGATGATAGAGAAGAAGGTGATGGAAGCGAAGGAGGTGTGCGGGGAAGATGAGAAGTCGGACGGGTGTAAGGTGGCTTGGGACGAGGTGGAGGAAGTTAGTCAAGCAAAGGCTGATCTGAGACGGAAGTTGGAGAAACAAGATCCGCTAGAGTATTTCTGCCTGGATCATCCGGAGACCGACGAGTGTCGTATCTACGAAGATTAAACTCAACAACAACTATTACTATGCTTTCTTCTTCATATTGTTCAAATAGCTATTATGTAATTTGCTTTCCCTGAATTCTGAAATCTGATCGGTGATTTGTAATAGACCGGTGAAGTAGTATTCATAATAAGTGTCCGTACTATCCTGACATGTTGAAATAGCTTGTAGATGAATCAATGTGAGAATATGTTTGCAAATCCTAACATCTTAAGATTAAAGTTGAACTCAAAATCGACTTCACCAGACAATCTTGTAATGTCATAAGAAACTGCACTAAGATACGAACTCAACTGTCATGATTCTATTGACCGTTAAAAGAGATATCAGTATGGTCCAAAACAAAGATGATGAGAAGCAAACATCCACAACGAAAGAGAAGATGTCATGTTGGGAGTAACAGCTACATAAATAAAACTAAAGAGGTTGGAAATAAAGTCCCTTTAATCCTCATCAATGGCTCCAGCTTCTTTGACATCAACATTGAAGTTGTATTCCTGATCACAACCCAGATATGAATCACACATGAAGTAAAGAGTATACATCTTCCTTCCGGGTTCTGCAGGTGCAGTGAATCCGAGTTTCACCTTTGACTTCCGTTGAAGCGAAACCCTCTTGATAGCCACCAACTGGTTAGTTTTTGTATCACCAACTACAAGCCACCACCCTTCTTCTTTGGGTTTAGGATACCTGGGAGCATCCACAGGTCCCACCTCCGTCCTCCCCTCCAGATCACGTTCAAGGGTCACCTGTAAAGTAACATCCTCCCCTGCCTGCACATTCTCCCCCTCCATTATTTCGTATGATAAGTCAATATTCGGGTACCGATTGCAGAACCTCACAATATCTAACAGCATCGAATCTGACATCTGCAGCAGCTCTCGCCTTTCATCGTCTTCCATCTCCACCAAATCAAATACAGTCTCTATGCTCTTTCCGGCATTCTCTTGGCACTTCCTCGCCAACTCCTTTGTGAAGTGAGGCAATTGCAGAAGCATGGAATCACGCTCCCACATACCCTGTGTCAACATTTGGCTGACTTCCATTGCAAGAAGAGCCAGGCTTAGCCAACCATTACTTGAGATAACATCAACCATTGCTTGAAGCAACCTACTTGCAGAAAGAAGCACCTCCCGTTGATCCAATGCAAGATTTCCACCCACAGTTTGCCGTGAAAAATGTGCTTGAAGCAGTGCATTCGCCTTCACATGGGGATCAGTGTATCTGGGATTGTCAAATGAGAACCTCTGGTGATTGATCAACTTCCGAAGTACCTCTTCTTCCCCAGGCCGTATGGAGAGCTGTGCATATTCTGAAGCTGAAGCCAGAATCTCTAGTAGACCTTTCATCTTCGTTTTGGGAGTCAAAGAAGAACTAAAACGCTCTATGGTAGTGTAACTAATATAGTAGTAAGATGCTATCATGCCAAGATTGAGTGGAGAGAGGTCCACATCATCCTCAATTGTAACACATTTACTTGCCTCTAAATCACTCAGCGTATTTTCAACAAGCTCGGATAGATGATCAGAGAGATGCCTGTGGCTGACTCCCTGGAGATTGTAGTAGTTTGGATTCTGTGTGAGCCGCCTGTACATGAAAGTCCACGTGAGATAATCTACTGCATCCTGTTTGTTCTCGACAACTCCAGCAACAATCTCTGCATTAAAATTGTCGTGAAGGAAATGGTGCAGATGACTTTCAACTGGGAATGCTTCATATAAGAATTTCTTGTAGTATTCTTTACGAGGTGCATGACAGAGAATGACACACTTTCCCGAGTTATCCAACAGAGGTCGACTAGCATGACCCATCATCTGTAACAGATCGGTTACAGGGTAATCTGTGTGCGCATTTTCACGCCCATCATAATATTGAGTCCCCATCACTACCACCAAATGAGCGGACAATGGAACCCCCCAACACATTGAACTACTCATCACACAGACCTGAATCCACCCAGCTTCAAATAGCTGTGACACCACTTCTTGATCCAAGCTGCTCAAGCCCTCATGCAAGTAGCCAACACCATGCTCCAAAGTGGCTTTTAGTGTTCCTTCCTGTATCTTACTAATGAAAGGCTCTAATTCTTCAGGAGACCGCAATGCAAAAGCAGGAGTATCACCACCATCCATACTTGAGTATGTCATCAGATCCACAGCAGTAAGACGCACATGTTTTCTTGTAGGAACAAACACGATGGCAGGCTTTGCATTCTTTGCATGCTGTACAATAGCAGTATATGTTGGTTTGGTCATAGCCTGCATCCTTGCTTCAAAATTCGCAATATCCACACCCTGAATGTGTATTTCCAGGGGCACAGGACGCACACCAGGAGGGAAATTAAAAAGGCCATGTGAGGTGGCCCCTATCCATTCCCCAAGATCCTTTGCATTGGCAAGAGAAGAAGAAAGAGCCACAATTCGAATCTTGTTTTCAATCTGACTTGCAATATATCTCATTCTAGAGACAATCACCTCCAAAATAGGTCCACCCTGACCCCCAATCAAGTGGAGCTCATCAACGATAAAAAGACTAACCTGTTGCACATACTTCCTTTGCTTCCAGCGACGGGACAAGGCATCCCACTTCTCTGGAGTGCTTATGATTATCTGACCCTTTTCAAGAAGCCTCAAGTCTGTTGCTGTCTCCCCAGTTAATTCAACGATACGCAAGCCAAGCCCTTTGCCAAACTTCTTCTCCCAATCTCGATACCGTTCTTTGGCAATTGCTTCAAGAGGTGCAATGTACACAGCACGAATAACATTATCAGGCCCCTTTTGATGATTTCTCAATATAGCAAACTCAGCACATATGGTCTTGCCACTCCCTGTAGGGGCAGCAACCAAGACGTTGTCATCTGTATTATAAAGAACAGTGAATACTTGAGTTTGGACAGGATTGAAATGTTTGAAATCCTGATAAAGGGCTTCATATAATGGATTCCTCAATGCGGTCACAGGCAAAGGTTGCAAATCCAATAACTCTGTTGGAGGAGGATATTTTTCTGGCAAGATAAGGTGCCTGAAAGAGACAGGCAAAACAGTCTGTGATTGAATCCATCTGTCAGACACAACATGAATGAAATATTGAGGAGGTAATGGTTCATAGATTGGAACAGTGAAAGTTAACGTGTGATCCTCATCAATGTACTGCTTCTTCAGCATAAAGTATTCATGATGAAGTATGTACTCGCCATCATTATCCTCCACAATAACCCAAAATGGTTCTACATATCCATGGACCTTGTCCTCCCACTGAAAGTCTGGAGTTATTGTAAGTTCAACCCTCAATACAGTGCGTGTAATTGGCTGTACATGCGCAGCAAGGTTTAGCTTTGGGAATTGGTGGATGAATTTGTGCAGTGTTCTGCCCATCTTTGGAAAACGAATGAGCTCACCAATCTCCTGTGACGAGAGATCATAGTACCTCTCCCATGCCAAATCCTTCTTCTCCAACTTCATCAGAATCTCATTTGGGATCCCATTAAATTGGCGAAGAGGTGTTTGGACACTCCACATCCTCCTGTTTACCATTTTGCACAAGTTCAAAGCCTTCTCAGATAATTGTGCCCAACCTCTTTTCAAGACAATCTCAAACAAAGCTCGCACAAGACGACCAGCACTCTGACCATTATAAAAAAGATAAATTAGAAGAAATGAGTAAGTATGAGTGAGCATTATAAATTTGACAGGAAAAGAAAGATATCACGAAAATAGGATATCAAAAGAGAAGTGAACCTGAGTTATGTACACCATGTCAGAAGTTAATGAAAGCCCTTCAAGCTTCAGCTGTGAAATATATGCCTGTAGCAAAACATTTATCTTTGCACTAGGCTCTTCCAAGGTTTCCTTGATGGGAATTGGCACCCGTTCCAAAAGCTTTGCCAGTTCCATCTTTTCATCTTGCCTCACAGTCATATACTTGAACTCTTCACTGAGTGAGAACAGACGGTAAAGCTCAATATCACCCATTGTTGGCTTCAGATGCTCATTATAAGTGGAAATTGTTCCATGAGTGATATAATAGTAGCTAGCAATCCGACCCAGATCAGTGACCTGAAAATATCCACTTTTCCTGTCGTACTTAACGAGATTGTTCTTGTCCAAGATAGTTGCAGCAGAATGAATCTGCAAAAAGACCATTAGAACAAGATTAAACAATTAGAAACAAAAAACGGAAGAAATTAGGTCAGATTGATGTCATGATTAAAGGGTAGAAGACAAGACAAATTGCAGAAGTAATTATCCAAGCTTTGTATGAATGTATCAACAGAAATAAGTGGCCACTACTATGTTATGTAAAAGCTAAAACCCCCCTCAGAGTAAAATGTTAAATAACTCTTTCTGTTTATCCTTCTTATGGGGTTCCCAAACTACATAGTTTATTCGCAATTTTTATCATTTCATTAGCCTTTTTACTTGTATGACTAATAAATATTTTCTTAGTTGAAGGATCAGATGATAAGCACAGTATCAAAACTGAATTAGAAACCAAAAAGAGTCGTCTCAAATGAGCTAGGATGCCACTGAAAATACAAAGGGAAAAGAAATTCAAACTGCTATCCTCAATCTAAGCATGAAACCACTTGAAAGAATGGAAAGAAAAAGTTGTATGACAAAATTAACAGGAATTAGAATGGCTTAGATATGAGGAGAAACACTCTTAAACCATATCGAAGAGTTCAGTGCTTACCAAGTCGGCCCTCCTCTCCTCTAACGTAATATCTCGAGTAAGAACATCTGGTGCCAAGCCATAAAGTGTAGGATTTCGCAACATACGGACATACAAGTAGGTATATCCAAGCCAATTGCAGGCTTCTCTGGCATTTTGAACTGTCCCAAGAACAATTTCTGCATTCAATTGATCAGCCAGTTTGGATACAAACTGACTTTCAATGGGAAGTTGTTGATTCATCAAAGAGAGATAGAATTGCAATTCACTATGGCCAGTAATGATGATCCCTTCCCCATAAGAATCAAATTGAGGCCGTCCAGCACGACCCAACATCTGCATAACATCCAAAGGACTTAGCTCCGTCCACGATCCTTTTTCTGGTGAATATATCTGAGTCCCTTTGATAATCACCGTATGGGCTGGTAAATTAACACCCCATGCAAGAGTTGCAGTGGAAACCAGCACTTGCACGTGCCCATCTGCAAAGAGCTCCTCAACAAGTTGTCTATCACCCCTTGTCATCCCCGCATGATGTATTGCAAAACCATATGGTAGAAGATCCTTGAGATCATTACTTTTGACAATATCTGTATGACTTTGGAGAATCTCACGGCTAGCACTGTCCTCTTTCAAAAATCTACCAAGGGTATCATTTGCAAGTGCTGAATCTCGTATTGCTCGAGCTGTTTTGGCCGTTTCCTTCCTCGAGTGGACAAATATAAGAACTTGATGCTTTCCTGCAACAGACATCACCTTCTCATAACAAACATCATTCATCAACTGGAACCTCTGCAGAGGCTTCTTAACTGTGATTCCTATATACTGTTGGGCGAGAGGCACAGGCCTGTAGCTATTATCGAAATGGAAGAGCCCTTTTTCAACATCAACCCGTAAAAACAATGCCACATCTTCAAAGTTAGGGAGTGTAGCCGACAAACCCACCAGCCTGATATGTTCTTTCGTGGTTTCAATTTGTCTTACAGTTCTAGCAACGATACTCTCAAGCACTGGACCTCTGTTATCATGAAGAAGATGAATCTCATCAATGATAAGAAGTTTGACAAGTTGAGTATAGGTACGGTCCCCAGATTTTCTAGTGATGATATCCCACTTCTCAGGAGTTGTTACAATAATTTGTGTTTCTTCAATTTGTTGTCGACTCAGACTCTGATCCCCACTCAATTCTCTCACAATGACACCATAATTCTGTAACCGATGTGACAAGTTACCCACTACTTCAGCTACAAGGGCTTTCATAGGTGCCACATACACTATCTTATAGTTGCTATGGTTGAATGAACCATCTGAATTCCTATTCAACGCAATCTGCTGAAGGATGGTGAGGACTGCCACATTAGTCTTCCCTGCTCCAGTGGGTGCACAGAGTAGGATGTTATCTGCCTTGAAGAGGGCAGTCTCATATACTTTGCTTTGTACCCTGTTCAACTGTTGCATCCCTTTGAAAGCTGAATGTGCCCAATCTGGCATCTCAGAAATCTTGACCAACTTCTCATCGGGAGCTATGGGTTTTGGCTTTAAAGCAGGTACATGAACTTCTTCATAGCCTTTGCTGTGATGTCTATAAGAACCAACAGGAAGATCGCACTTCTTATTTGCCATGAAAAGACCACCTTGTTCGAAAGCAATGGAGTCCAAATCTAGCAACTGTGGCTGCCCTTTCAACCAACCACTATCAGCATCTCTATCAACAATACCCCGCCTTCCGTCATCATCTCCACCACTCTCATCCTTCAGCCGACGAGCCTCTTCTCTTATACTCTTCTCTAAGTTCTTCTGCCTCTCTTTTGCAGTTGCCCTGGTGGCATGCAACTGCTCCAGGATTGCTGCCAAATCTGGGCCTGAACCCATCATTTCGTCCTCAATATGCTTCCGCTCTTGCTGATCTTTGGACCTAGCCAAACGTGTACACCACACAATCTTCAGCCTGTTACGGCATAGAAACTTAATAAGGCTGAATTTGTCAAACTCGAGGAGCATCAACAAGTTCGACTCAACATCCCTGTCGTCCCCCTTGGCAAGTATCTTAAGCACCTCCTCAGCAAGCTTCTGGCACTGCTGTGGGTCAATCTGTTGTTCAAAAGCTTGTGAAATCTTCCTCTGGAGCCAATATGCATCAATGTCCTGTACATTGAGGCTCATGCCCTCACTAGCTTCCCCCAAGTCATCATCATCAATTCCGCCGCCCATTTGCATAGCACTGGCACCATTGTTGTCCACCAAATCCTCATCATCTTCTTCATCCTCGGGCACCATATCAAGATCACTTTCATCTTCATCGTCCTCATTATCTTCATCAAATTCAACAGCCACACCAACATCATCATCAAGGGCATCATCCCCATTGGCTGCTGAAGCATCGGTAGCATCTCCACCTTCTTGAAAATCAGTGATGAGCCTGCCAATGGAAACAAGTTGATCAAAAACATGGTTGGGAATAGGGTTGAGCAACTTCTCAATCTCCTTCTTCTTGTCCGGAGTCTTAACAGTCTCATTCTTTAGCACGGCCAAAATCTCATCAGCAGCAGCACTAACAATGCTGAGTGGCTGGCCACCCAATTGCTGCTGGATAACGCTGAGCATAGCCTCATAGGCAGCTCTAGTTTCCTTGGTCTTGGGCTGGTAAACACCTTCCTCGGTAGAGGTCAAGACACTTTCTTCATGAAGCCGTCGCCTCTTGGTTTGGCGGCTGGGAACAGGTTCAGAAAGAGGATCTCGCTCCTTCTTCTTCTTAGCTTTCTGAAGCTTCTCCTCTAACTCGGGAGGTTTGCCTCTGTAAGCACGGTCACCAAAACTTTTGGGATCAATCTTTCCCCAAAGGGACTCAGGCTCGCCAGTAGGCTCATGAGTGTCCCGGGGACGAGAGTCTGTGGTAAGAACTAGACTAGAGTTGGCTCTGTACTCATACTGTTTGAAGCGGGCGTGAGCCTCCGCACCACCACCAACATTCGACATTTTCGGTTTTCCAGAAATCAAACCTCAAGAACCCTAATCCCCGAAAAAAAAAAAAATACAGAAAAATTAATCCGATAATCTAAAACAAACTATCATAAAAGCAAACCTGTTGCAAATCGAATCATAAAATGCTTTAAAACAAAAACCCTAAACCCTATAAACTTAACGAAAACAATAAATGGAACAAGAAAACAAAAGGTGTGATTGAACGAGAAATGGAGCGAACGAACACAAAGAAATCAATCGCAAGAACTTGTTGTGATGAAGGAAGGTCATGCGTACTCAGATTAACAAACTTCTACAGTCTTCAGCTTCAACTTCTCTCTCCCGAGCTCTGCAAGCGGGAAGTGTTCGACGTCACGGCACGGTGCAGCTCTAACCTGCTTCTAAGTTTAACTATAGGAGTGAGTCAGCAGGAACCGTCTTTGGATATCCATACGACGCCGCTCAATTGGAAAAAATTAGAATAGTAAACGACGCCGTTCCAAATGAAAAAAAACTAACAAGCAATCCGACCAGGAGTGAGGCAGTAAGAAGGAACCGCCTTTGGATATCCATACGACGCCGCTCAATTGGAAAATTTCTGAATAGTAAACGA
>JANZLD010000006.1:76839-104764 GCA_026413575.1 Erythroxylum carthagenense | reverse complement strand
TCAGCTCAGTGGGTATCATTATGGCCAACAAGCAGCTTATGTCTTCCAATGGTTACAGTTTCAGCTTCGGTCTGTTCTTCTTCCTTCGATTTCTTCTTTAACAAAAGAAATAGTTTGATGATTTCATTGGTTTTGGAGTTTTGATCTGTTCAATATTCTACCGATCTGCAAATTTCAGAGTTTTTTAATGTACTGATTTTGAATGAGAAATGGATTGGTTTTTTTGTGGGATGTAGCTACTACCTTAACGGGATTCCACTTTGCTGTGACGGCTGTGGTGGGTCTGGTATCAAATGCAACTGGTTTATCAGCTTCTAAGCATGTTCCTTTCTGGGAACTCTTCTGGTTTTCTCTTGTTGCCAATACCTCCATTGCTGGCATGAACTTTAGCCTCATGCTTAACTCTGTTGGCTTCTATCAGGTACCATTCTTCTTCTTAGCTTCTTTTCTTGCTGTCGTGATTCTTACTCTGTAATTGTTCTTTAGGTAATTAATGTACATATGATGCTGAAGATGGAGCTTTCCTTTTCTACTTGGTTCTTTTGTTATGCTGTACAGATTAGATGATAGAGTAACACCCAGAAATTTTTACCCGACAGCTCGAAAAAAATGTAGCTATAGAGCAACTATTCTCTTCTTTGTTGCAATTTATATTGTTGTAATAAGCAGATCTACTTCTTTCTTTAACTGCATTTCCACTTTTCTTGAGATGATAAGGAAAAGCTTGTTACTGATCCTAGTTTCTCCGTTCACACAGATCTCTAAACTCAGCATGATCCCGGTGGTCTGCGTGATGGAATGGCTCCTTCACAACAAGCAGTACTCCAAGGAAGTCAAGGTATCTGTTTTGGTTGTCGTCATAGGCGTTGGCGTTTGCACTGTTACTGATGTCAAGGTTAATGCCAAAGGTTTTATTTGTGCCTGCATAGCTGTTTTGTCTACCTCTTTCCAACAAATTGTAAGTATTCACTTAACAGGCCCCTTTTTAATCCATCTGGTTGTACAGTATCTAATGTTGCTATTTTGTTTAGCCTTTTGATTGCCTACAAATCTCAGCAGCTCTTGAGTTGCCGGTCGTTTAGTTCAATTGTTCGATAATCTTCACTGGATGGATTCTTGATAGTGCTTTTGGATCAATGTTTGACATATATCTGTCCCTTCTTGCAACAGACTATCGGTTCTTTACAGAAGAAGTATTCCATTGGATCATTTGAATTGCTGAGTAGAACAGCTCCAATTCAAGCAGTTTCTCTCCTTGTCCTTGGTCCATTCGTGGATTACTTCCTTAACGGCAAATTTATAGCAAACTATAAGATGTCTTCTGGTGTCATCGTAAGTACTCGTCCCTTTTCATCCTCTCGGACTTTTATAAAATCTATCTATATGCTGGAGAAGAAAATGTATATACATTCACCTTCTATCATCTAAACGAATGATGTCAATTTGTGCAGTTATTCATAATTCTTTCCTGCTCCCTCGCTGTTTTCTGCAACGTGAGCCAATACCTCTGCATCGGAAGATTTTCTGCAGTTTCGTTTCAGGTCTTAGGTCACATGAAAACAGTTTGTGTTCTCACTCTGGGATGGCTGCTTTTTGATTCCGAGTTGACTTTCAAGAACATAATGGGGATGATTATAGCTGTCCTTGGCATGGTAGTTTACAGCTGGGCTGTGGAGGCTGAGAAGAGTTCTAATGGCAGCAAGACTTTACCCCATATAAAGAACAGTTTGACAGAAGAGGAAATCAGACTTCTGAAGGAAGGAGTGGATACCAACTCTGTGAAAGATGTCCAACTTGTTGAATCTAAAGTATAGATATTCACAAGCGAGCCGCCCGGTGGTGCGGTAGTTGTCGGCAATCCCTTCAACCGAATGTGTAACGAAACACGGGAATATCTTCATTTGTTGAGTTGAAAATATTATCATTTACCTTTGTTTTATCTTTTATGTGTTTGGAAGACTTGACACTATCCTGCATCAGCTGACCCATCCCACCTGCAATATTTTTATGTCATCTATAGTCAATGTGTTCATTTATTTCATTGTTGTTATTCCTTGTGGATCAATTCATGGACAAAAGGAAAATGTAAAACCTCAAAATGTTAGTGAGAAGCATTGGGCTATAAAAATGTGTTCTTGTCTGTTGGAATTTTGTTTCTCTGTATTCCTATTGCTGTTGGATGGTTGATGTTGTTACAATGTGCATGCATATTGGAGAAGAAAAGGCAAGGCCGTGTGTGTGTGTTTGTGGTTGAGTACGAGTTAAAAGATGTTAATGGCAATTAATGCGTTATTAGTGCTATGAGAAGTTGACCCTCCAGCGGAGGCAGTGGAAGCGGTGGCGGCGGTGAGTGGTGTGAGTTTAAAGTAGAGTAAAGAGTCCAAGGGAAAGGAAAGGGAGAAGATGCGTAAGTTTGGCACTTGCCACCATCTCTTTCCTTTCTCAATCTTCAACTCCTCCGACCATTAATTAATCGAAGAGCTAAGAATGTTGCCTCTTGCCTGAAGATACGACAAGTATGTCTTGTTTGTTCGGATGGAATGAGAGGAATCCTAGATTTATTGTTCTATACTTCTATTAGTTGGATTTGGATAGGATTTTTTTAAAGAAAAACTTCGATAAGCCCAATAAGAAGTAGTGGACTGAATCGAAATGAGTTGGGCTTTGATTGTGGAAATTGAAGAGAAGACAAGACTAAAGAGGAGGAGGAGGGAGGGTTGGGGTAAGAAGGAGACGAAGAAGACGAATACAGAATATGGGAGAGAATGAGGAAGATAATATGGATTCTTTGTTTGAAGGTATGGTCTTGTTTACTCCGTCTCAATTAGGGAATGATAAAGTTGATGATGATAATGACGATGATGAGCTTAAGAAGATCGGTTATGGCGACGAAGATGATCATCGTACTAGTATTAGTAACAGAGCTCCCATACCTGAACAGCAGCATCAGAAGATTCATGAAGCTCTTGATGAGAACCTGTTCTCTGACCTCACTGTAGTCACTCCCCTGCAAACCCCAAGCGAATCCCCAATTATTGTTGCTTCTCCTTCGTCTACTGTTACTCATAGTACTCACCGACAGAGCATTTCCAGGAAGAAAAAGAGAGGTACTGGCCTCAGGAGGATTGGCTATGGCAGACTTGATGACACTGATGATGATCCCTCTTCTCTTCATTCTCCTACTCATCCACCTGCCCTTCTTCACGATCTCGATCACCATATTACCTATATTCAACAACAAGAGCAAGATCGTAACCTACAAGAAGTGCAAATTCAGCAACAACAAGATCAGGAGGAGGTGGTGGTGAAAAAGGAGACTCAAGTTCAATCAGATTCCTCTTCCTCCTGTTCGTTGTCACAATCCCATCCATCCTTGTCCAAATTCGAGCAACTCAAGACTCTGATTTCTGACAAGCTCAAGAACGCTCGCCAGCTGGTTGCTTCTGCATCTGAAGCACGCAAGGAGGCCATAAGCAGACGAAGACTTGCTGCTCAGGATCTTCATTTGGCATCGTCTACCCACTCCCAACTCGAATTGCAGTTAGAGGAGGCCTGTGAGGCTGAAGATTTTGAGAGAGCTGAAAGAATTAGCGACTCCCTGTCTTCTGCTGAAAAGGAAAAGCAAGCTCTCGTCCTCGCTCTCAAAGATGCTGAATCCCACTGTGATGCCATGGATTCTCAGATGGAGCAAGCTCTCAACTCCCAGATTGCTGCTGAACAAGAATGCGCCTCTCTTCTCTTCCAATTTTCCAAGGTTACTGTTACTTTACTTTTCTACATCAGTTTGAATCTCATTTTGGTATAGATCAGATCATAATGTATCTATTGGTTTCATTTCAGGATGCACAAGAAAATGCAGATTTGATCAGGGCAAAAGCGCAGGCAATCTCTTCCGATCAAATGGACCAGTGGTTTTCATCATCTGAAGCCTTGGAGGGTAAGAGGATTGAATTCGATATTGCTTCTCATTTAATCGGTGATACACGCCTTTTGGTTCATCAATCCATTCAAGATTCGATCGAGGGTGATAGGAATGAGAAACAATTTCTTCTTGAAGAAAAGGAATTACTCGCCAATCAACTTGAGGAGCTCCTTGCTTTAGTCAAAGAGAAAGAGAAGGAGTTAGCAGTGAACAATGCGAAAATCGAAGCAGTTGATGAGAGGATCGCTCTTGTTGTCTCAGGTTTCCAGGAGACTCAATCAAGCATCGATTCCAAGTACGATTACTTCCAATCATGCCTATCTCAGGTACATTCAGAGACTGAAGCTTTATTGATGAAACGGAAGGAGATTGATAAATTCCTTGCTGAAGAAGAAGCGTGTGGGGCAAAACTCAGGGAACTAGCTAGGGTTTCTGAAAGTGATGCAAAAGAGTACGAGGAACAGATTCAGCTGAGGAAAACCCTGATGCTGTCCATTTTAAAGTCTCAGGAGGACAAACTGAGGCTCGCAAAAACTGAGGAGAAGCTTATTGAAGATGTACAAATTCTCCAACAGGAAGTTGTTGCTGCAAGATCTTCCCTTCAGGTTGGTTTTACTTCCCTGTTGTTTATTGTCCAAAATATTTCATCACATGACAGGTTTGGACTTAGATCAGTTTCGTTTGACCACTCTTGGATTTACAAAGGTAGAATACGATGTCACTAAACTATGAATGCCTGGTTCTTCGAAGTCCAGAGTTGATCTTCCTTCTATGAGAAATTCAAGACCAATGAAGTTTTTACGAATCCATGCGTAGGACTATGGGAGCTGAATTCAGCTAAAATCTGAAATTTAAAAAGCTCATGAATTCATCGTGCATTGTTATCTTTCATGACCCGTGATTCGTTTTTTTTTTGTTAGACCACCTCATCTCCATGAAGTAAGATCTTATCAAGCTGTTAAATAATGTTCAAGTTCATCATTATTCTTTATGTACCATTCGTTTCCAAGTGACTAAAAACTCTTCACCTGGTTCTTGCATTTAATATGGGAGTGGATATGCCAGCAACTGCATTATTTCACTCTTCTATTCTGCATTGGCTAAAAACTATCTTTTACTGTCTTCTAGGAGTTATCTTCTACGAAGTCAAATATTGAGCACAATGTGTCATCCTGCAAACAGAGGATGATTTTCATAGACAAAAGAGTCCCAGAGCTGGAAGCTGAAAAGAAAGTTGCAGCTGCTGCTAGAAATTTCAAGGAAGCTGCAAGAATAGCTGCTGAGGCAAAGTCATTGAATGTTGAAAAGCATAGTGCAAAGTCGGATTTAGAAAATGCCATTTTGGAGATGGAGAAGCTTGAAGCAAATATACAAAACACGGTTAACAAATTACAGGAATCTGAGCAACTTATTTTATCCAAAGAAAAGGAGGTTGCAAAGGCTAGATTCCAGAGGTTACATTTAACTGCCGGTGCCACTTCAGCGGAAAGATTTGCTGCTCTAGAGCTCGGAGATGATAAAGAAGCTAACCTTTTACTTGCAGAGGCTGAAGCAGCAAGTGCTGAAGCTCAAAAACTTCAACCAACATACAATTTTAAGGAGGAAGAATTTGCAACCATTCCGAAACACTTCATCTCCTTGGAGCTTGTTTCTAATCTTGGCAAGAAGCAATTGGCTGAGTTGGCTGCATCTGTTGATTTATACGTCCACAGTGAGAAGTAAATGTTGTCAATGTATACACAATTAACTGGAGAACCAGAAGCAGTCTAATTTCGGAAATGGCAAGGCCGGAGTAAACAACTAAATATTGCATTCAGGGGGGACAACTGCATGATCATGTGTCATTACATCATTCTTCCAAGCTTCAACGGTCTGTGTAGTAATACCTGATACATCAGCAAGATTATACTGGTTGCAGGTTTGGCAACAGATTCCTCCAACTACATTTTGGATTTCTTGTGTCATCACATATAAGGAAAAGTCCAGCTTTGGCAAGTTATACAATGATATTCACTGCGTTATATTTGCGAATTGCAAATAGTGTCACATTTTTGACTTTGTGTTGGTGATTGGTGTTGGGAATAATTGAATGAGTTTGCCGTGATGTTTATCCTTATTTGATAGAAGATGTACTTCAATCCATAATCTTTTCCACCTTGCTGGTTTTGGTCCATTGTTGTATTTGCTTGACGCCTTAAAGACTCTTATGCACCTGTAACAGACAATGAAATTAATTACTTGATTTTGTAAGTAATTGTCCAAAATTAGACGTGTTTGTGAAACAAGAGGGGACATGGATCTATATACCTTGTGCTATAATTGGTTTCCATCATAAGTGGTTAATATTACATTGCTGTTGCATGCTGAACACTTTGTTACATGCATAGAAATTTTTATGCTACCCCTTGAAATGAAAAGCTGCTCAATGCACTTGGCAGCTCAAGCCTATCACCCCTTTCTGATTCTGGAAATACTGATGAGGATTTGGGGAAGAGATACCCACACAACAGCAAATGACAAATATGAAGCTTTTACATGTCAGTTGCACCCTAATGAAGAGTTCAAATTCGGAGTCTGAATTCGCGCCCTTGGATTGCTGTTGCATTTTCATGGGGTGTGCAAAGCTTCATATTTTCCATTCAATCTATAGGTAAGAAAAGAAGATGAATTTTGTTTCTCTTAAAGCACAAGTTATTCGCCTAACTACTGCTATTTGCACTCCAATCCACATTCTTCTAAAGCTGTTCCATGCGACCTGGCAAGGAAGGGATCAATCCGAACCCACAGAAGAGAGAATATGGAAGCAAGTAAAATAGACCATACAATTATGATTGTGGGGGTTCTATTCTGCCCCCCTAGTAGTCCTTTCAAGAAAGGATAGAGGTGAACTATCACCCAGAAGGCAAAAAACAGCTTCCCAAACAATGGACCCCAAGAGTCATAGCCATTATTTATTGCATTTGAAATACCGGCAACAATTCCAATCAGGTTTATTATCAGTAGAGTTGTTGGTGGAATTAGCAATGTCGTCCACTTAAACGTGTACAGTTCCGAGAACTGCTCATCGTCCCCTGCTTTTGATGTCACAAAGTTCGTATCGAAACCAGCTAGAACCTTTAAAAGCCCCTGGAAGACTGCAAAAAGATGAGCCGATACCCCTCCAATCACCCAAAATTGTTCATTTCTCCACCATTCATCAATGCCAACACCGCTCCATCTCATTTCCAATATACTTGTTGCAAAGATACAAATGAAAAGGGACAGGAACCACACGCTTGCAACGTTGCTGAGCTGAATTGTTAAACAGAAAATTATGACAATGAATACATGTCCCATGAAAAAAGTAAAAATTGAGTAATGTCTCAATCACGAGTCAGATAGTTATAAATAGTATACCTCTGGAGTTATGAATTTCCCTGTCAGCAAGCACACAGCAGGAAGAGTACAATATGCAAGGAGAGGAATAGATGTCCATGGATACACAGTAGCGTTTATGTAGGACAGACGCTCTAGACACTTCAAATTCCCTCCATAGCCGTACCAGAGAGGGCAGTGCCTGCTCAGAAATATTTCAGTTGATCCAAGAGCCCATCGAAGGACTTGGTGCAGACGATCAGAAAGATTGATGGGTGCAGAACCTTTAAATGCAGGCCTAGCAGGCATACAATAAATAGATCTCCATCCATGACAGTGCATTTTAAAACCCGTTAATATGTCCTCTGTAACAGAACCGTAAATCCAACCAACCTGGAATAGAAGAAACGTCAACTTGAGTTAAGATTTGTCAATGGTGAAAATTCTATGCCAATTGCGAAATTGCTCTACCTCTTTTCCCCATTCGGTTTTATCTTCATAACCGCAGCTAATGACATGCATAGCTTCTACTAGCAGAGATACAGGGCTGGCACTTTCAAGCGTACCACCATCATCAAGCAAGGTAGAGGCTACAAACACCGGAGATTGTCCAAACATCTTTTCCATCTTTTTCTCTGACGCGACGGTCAAATCTTTTCCTTCTTTTCCTGCATAAAAGCCAAAGTTACTTACCAACTGACCATAAAAATTAAGAAAGAACGAACTCCAAGGGGAAGTAAATCATCAATATGGCCCGAAAATCTCAAACTAGACAGCTGGGCACAATTATGAGTGCAATATTGTTAACTCTCTTTACAGTCAGCAACTAATGAAATCCACAGTAAAGGAATTATCTTCTCAAATACAGCATTGGATCCTTATCAAGTTTAAACTTTATGGCAAATCACCAACAGCTACATTACTAATCGTTTGCACACGGCTGAGATCTGCAAGCTTCCTCAATTGGGAATCGGAGTAATCAGACCGCGTGGGAGTGTTCGGGGAGCTTAAGCTAGGGTAACTGCAAACTGCAATGTTATTGTCTTACTAAGACTATAGTGATTAGTGACCCTAGAATTTGGTAATTGAAAGACTGGCCACCCAACGTCGCATGCATTACCTTCAATGCCCTCTTCAATACCCTCCAGAGTACCTATTGATAAAGATGCCCCGGAACTTCTCTTATTCAACTCTGTCTTTAGCTTATCTGTCTTCTTTTTTATCCTTCCAGAACAACAACCACAGCACCATTTAGGCCAGGAGTTGAACGTCCTAGTTGGGGATGTCTTTGCTTTTGGAGCGTCATATCCGTAAAGTGCCTGCCTTCTAAACACACATCCAGTGCCAACATATGTTGGTCCTTGAATACCGTCTAATCCTTTCATATTGATCTGTGATGGTGGAGGAATTATGCATCATATTGCAAATAAGAAACAAGCTATAAAGAAATTAGGAAGGTCAGAGTATTGGATGCTTACATCAAAGAATACGGTGTTCCTGTTGGCATATCTATCATGCCTGTCAATACCCTCAAATCGCTGAGGGAATTGAACATAGCACACTCTCTTTCCAAGTAATGGATCCATCATAAAACACATTGCTTCTCTAAAAGCTTTACTGTTATTAATGTAGTGATCACAATCCAAGTTTAAAAGATAAGGAGCATTTGTAAGAACGGCAGACACCCTGACCTGATCGAAAGATAAGCCCATGAATAATTTATAAAATCGCATCCTGTTATATGAATTTGAAATGTGAAGGATCAGACTTCCATTTCTAACTACTCACCAAAGCATTCATAGCTCCAGCCTTTTTGTGGTGATTAAATCCAGGTCTCTTTTCTCTGGAGACATATACAAGCCGTGGTAATTCATTTCCATCCCTATCAAGCCTCCCACTTTGGCCAAGGAAAACCTACGAAGCATCGAGGATGGCTCCTTAACCGCAGAAGATATGAAATTCAGAATACCATTAAGTGAGAATTGTACATACTTGAATCATCCCAGGATGATCACGGACATGATTTCCAGGCCATGGAGTCCCATCCTGCATTGTCCAACCTTCTTCTGGAACCTTCTGGGCCTTGGCTACCAAAGCATTGATTCGAACTTTAAACTCTTCATACTCTCTCTGCATTTCACAAGTAGATATAAGTTGCTTATGGGCTGAAAAACGCGCATTCATGTGTGGACAAACAGGACAAGACAAAAGAGAGTCGGTTTTGAAGCCTTAGCACCTTCATTGCTCTTCGTTCCTTGATAAAAGAAGCATCAACTTTGTCTTTGAGATAATCAATCTTTTGAGCAAAGTACCACTCAGGTGCACGTGGTTCAATGCTAAATTTCTTACAGAAAGGAACCCACTTTCTAGCAAATTCAGATGTTTCTGACAATGCCTCAAAAGTCAACATTGCAGCACCATCGTCAGAAACATAACATGAGACTTTATCGAAAGGGTAGTCAACTGCAAGGATAGACAGAACTGTGTTTGCTGTCACCAAAGGTGGTTCTTTTAATGGATCAACAGTAGTGACAAAAATGTCTACAGCAGAGAGTTGAGAAGGCTGGCCTTCCTTCTCATATCTGACCAAAAAGTAAAAACAAGCAGGAACATCAATCCAATATGCATTTTGTGTATGAGAGAAATGCAGACCGACGGATAGCAGCATATGTACCTCAAGGATAACCTGTCCAGGTAAGTTTCCCTGTCAATAGGGAACCACTTTGGGAATTGATCAAGAATCCATGACATAGCAAACCAGATCTCACAGATGATAGACAAAAGCCATAAAGCATAAGCATCATTGACAGGGTGGGTAACTCGATAATGAAAGAAGAATCCAAGAACTACAAGTCGAATAATGATGATCATTCGATAAGGACTGATTTGGCTTGAAGGAATAGGCAACTTTCGTGATAATGGTTGTCTTGCCTCATCCATTCTGCTCCGGGAACAAGAGCAATTATTTGTGAATTTAGTCAGCAAGCATTGGCGTATTCAATCTTATAATGAAGAATTAAGAAACATAATAAATAACAATATTCCTACGGCTATCTAAAAGGAGGAAGAAGGATGTGCAATTGTAATGGAAAATGAAACAGAAGTTGGTGTTTGAAAATAGCAATACTAGTGGAAATGAGGTTCCAGATGTGATGAGGTCGTTGCTTGCTTACAGGGGGAGATCAGGGCCATCATCACCATCGTAATCCCAGTTTTCACCAGCATTTTCACCATTTAGGAGTTGCAATTTTTCTTGTTTTCGCTCCCAGTTGTACATCCTCTCCTTCCAAGCAACACTTCCATAGCCATAAGCAGCCAAGTCTTTGGAAGGATCCAGCGGTCTTGGTCGCACTGCAAATTAAGAACTAGTCATACATAATTGAATGCATCTGTTCAATTCCTTTTAAATGGAACAGTTGTTACCGGAAAGTGTAGGATCCCGTAAAGGAAATTGGCGGATCCTTTTGGCAGTAGCCAAAGATGAAGTGACCAAAGCATGCTGGTCAAGAGGAATCTCATCAACCTGCAGGATAAGATATCCATGTGATCTAACAGAATGCATAGAAATGGAGTAACTGAGAGTGTGTGGTGCTTTCTTACCACTTGACCATCAGTAAGTAAAGGAAGAGGATCATCTGAATGGAGTTGAGGAGTAGCACTGTGTTGTCTCCCCTTCTCAGTGAATCCATAATCGAAATTCAATTCGTTTTCTAAGTCATCCACTTCATCTTCTTCTTCGTCTCCCTCAACTCTAGCACACCCTGCACTGCCACTGCCCAAATCTTAATTATTCTTCAAAACCCACGTTTTCTTTATTCTGTTCCTTCATTCTTATCAGTATCGTGTAAAAGAAGTAATTCTTGAATCCGTTTAATAATATCTCAAACGGTTAAACTAAGAAAAGTACAGATGGTATTGGTAAGTTACCCTTGAGACGCCTGAATCTAGTCTTGCACCGAGGACAGAGTTGATTGCCTTCTCTACGCTCGTAATCATAACAAGTTCTACAAATTGGGAAGGCACACTCGTTGCAGGCTACGAACGGCTCTCCTTCTTCATCACCACCTATCCCAACCTCGTCTCCACATATACGGCATATCTTCCCGCTTAACCGCTCTAACGGCTTAGCCTTCACAGAAACATAGCAGGCGGGAATTCACTCAAAATCAACTCAATCCTTCATTTCCATCTTCCTCGTCATTAATATGAAGATTAAACCAAAAACAAAAGTGAAAGAAAATTAGGCACGAAATTTCAGAGATTCACAATCAGAAATAGCATACCAGAGATTCACAATCTCGAAGGATAACCACGAGTTCATTCCTTTTGTGAGAACCGGCGACTAGACCTGCACTCACCTGCATTTGAGAGATCTTTTTCTTTGCAGTTTGAAATCTGTCCAAAGAAAGCAAACAATCAACAAGAAGTCACATGATCAGCTGTAGATATATATTACTATAGCAACAAGGTAAGAGCAAAGCTAAAGCAGAGGCAAAACTCCATGAAACCTTGGTCTGAAGCAATTTCTTTGATGTATCATACGTTGCTAATATGCATGATTATACATACACACATATATATATACATGGTCATGGTCCAATGTCGTTTCTTCTATTAACTTTCAAGGACAGGCTGTTTGCGAGACTGATACTCTCTGCTTCTTCTCAAAGAATCCGCCCACACGCCTTTGAAAAGATGTTTAATATTTGTTTATGCAAATACTTCGAAACAATCCAAATTATTGGGATAATCAAAAAGTTTGACTTTGTCTTATGTCAGAGAAAAAAAAAAGAAAGAAGATTAACATATAAATTTAGTCTTATACTTTACTTATCACTAATTAATTTTAAGATGAAACTTTACTTATATTTGTATGTGGTCTAACTTTCCTTCTTATAAGAGCTTGTAAGTTTATTGTAAATTCTAACATAATATCATAGTAGATTGCTTTTATGTTAGTCGTTAACACCTTAAAATGATAGACTATATCACAGGTTAGAACCACATATGAGGGGGTGTGTTGAAATATAAAGAGTGGAAGTTTAAAAAGAGAAAAAAAAGACTAACATATAAGTCTAGTGTGTTACTTCACTTAGGACCAATTAATTTTAAGATAGAACCTTACATAAATTTATATGTAGTATAACTTTCTTTCTCGTACGAGTCTACGGTTCATTGTAAATTGCAGCAGCTACCAAGCTTAAGCCTGATCTAACAGCTTTTGCCAAGGCTCGGGTTGAAGTAACTTGAAACTTGATTATCAATTTTATTATCGCTTTTTTTTTACAAGGGAAATTACACAGAAAGCCTAAATATCATAGTATCTACGGTACAAAAAGTCGTGATGGTCACGGTGCATGTGGGCCCAGATGGATGCCGGTGGCTCTGGAAGGTAGTGGATGCCCGGATGAGCTAGCACTGCAAGTGAGGCCAGGCTGTCAGCACTCTGATTGCCTTCCTTAAGCACATGTTGAAGCTGCACGTCCCAATGTGAGGCAATTGCTCCTGGATACTTATCACCAAATGGTGCTGATCAATTCTCGAAAAATTAGAAGACGAAAGAATATTAATTACCTCTAAAGAATTAACTTTCAAAATAAGCCGACGATATCCAAAATCTCAGGTCAATTAAAGGCTTGAGTGAACTCCCCAGAGCTCGGCCTCGAAGGGCTAACCCCGCCCAAGTCAGTGTATTACTATCTCTTTATTTTCACTTAAATTTTATAATTGTACTTATAAGGGAAAAAAAGGGACGTGTACGGTATTGGCCCTGTTAAAATCTTACGAATTACGGTACGGAGCCTCGAATCGTTCTTTTCCCTGAGCCTCCTCGGCGTTCAAGAAGAATTCTGCGAATTCCTTTCGATGTAATGCTCTCATCCTCCTCTCCCTACTGTGTTCCTACGGTTTTCCTGTTCATCTTACAAAGTTGAAGTTACGCCACTCTTCTGTTCGATGAGATCTCTAGGGAAGATTCTCTTTGGAGGTCCACAGGTGGCTTTAAGTGCGTTGTTCATTTTCAATGATCCAGATTCTTCGAGAAATAGGTATGAAATGGAGGTGATTAAGCGTTGAGTATTTTGTGAATATAAGATTCTGCGTTCATGCACATTTTCTGGGAAGCAAAGCTGGTGGAATATGTTCTCAAGTTGGAGGTAAAGAAAGGAGACTAGTGAGTGGGAAATTTTCCTGAAATAGGCTTAATTCAGTAAATTTCCATCACCTGGCCAGCGGAAGAACGTCTCCGACAAACAGGAGCAATGTTTTTGCCGCTAAATTCGCAAAAATCCCATGGATTGCAGAGCTCAAAAAACTTTGTTTTGTGGACGTTCGCGGTGTTTTCGGCTGGTCGACCCGTTTCGCCGATTCGGACCGGGTCGGTTCAAGTCGGGTTGGGCCAAGTTATTTCTATGTAGGTCGGGTCGAAGCGAGTTGGGCTGAGTCTGAGGGAATTTGTAAATTGTTAGCAGGAAGTGGGGACATAGGCCAACTGGATCGGGCCTTTTTAATCTATGGTCTGTGTCATTTCCGGATGTAGTCAACATGGGTCTAAACAAGTCGGGTTGGGTCAAATGGTCTCGGGTCAAGTCGGTTCAAGTAGGGTCAAGTTCAGGTAAATGAATCGGGTCGAGGATAAATCGGGTCTGTTGTCTCGGTTCGGGGCAAATATTTTTCGGGTCAAGTACGTTTCTGTAATTTAATTTCAGATTTTCAGATACCTGTTGGCCACTGTTGTCTCCATCATGTCTCTCTCGGACGAAAGAGAAGAGAATGAAGAAGCATCTGTTTGCTGCTCTATGCGCAGTTGTCTGAGAATATGATATTCGTCGATGCATCTTCCAGTTTCGTCTCTTCAGCGTTCCTCTCTCTCCACTAACTCCTGGTATTCATCTTTCTATCTTTCCTTCTCGTAGGAAAAAAAAAAAAGCAAATATATTCAAACGTTTACATGGTGAGAGTCAGTACGGTAATATTGGGTGTGGACGCCAACGTGCGTTCTGCTTCTCAAAGTATCCGCCGATGTTTAATATTTTTTATTACTTTTTTGGACTTAACTTTATGACTTTCAAGTTGACATCAGAACGTAATGAACTAGATCAAGCCAATCATCAAATTACCCATTTCACCGTTAATCGTTTCAAACGGATAATGAATGCATCGTAGTGATTGTAAGAGCATTTGATCAATCAAATATCTGTGTTCTTTGCAAACAAGTTAGTTATAGTTTGAGCTTTATAGTCTTTGGACTATGGATTTGGTAAATTAATATTTCCGTACATTGATTAGCGTCACGAAAGAGAGCAAACACCAATCGCTTGCGATCAATAGCTTAATGTCCCTAACAAGAATAAACATAGGATGTGAATTGAGCCAGAAGTCATCACAAGATTAACCACTTTTTGAAAATTAGATTCAATAATAACTTTTTGATATAGGATGCGAATTGAGCCAGAAGTCATCACAAAATTAACCACTTTTTGAAAATTAGATTCAATAATAACTTTTTGATAGCCACGATCTCAAGCTAAAATTAAACCATGTCGAAGTGCCTGCAACTTGATTACATTATTAGAAGCATGCCCATTATAATTCGAGAAGCCAATAATCCAATGTCTATGCTCATCATAAATCAAACTTTTAAATTCAGCGTCTTATCACGAGTACTTCTATCAACATTTAATTTAATAAAACGCAATAGTGGACTATGCCAAGAAATCCAAATACTGGTATATCAGGTTTGAGCTTGAACCTAATTGAATTTAGGTGGTTGTATTTTTGATTGAAAATAGGATAAGTTTAATTAAATATATATTGTTAAATTATATAAAAGACCTTATTTTAATCAAAAATTACTTAAAATTTCAAACTTTCAATTGGGCTAATTCCGGATTGGGTAGCTTAGTTTGAATTTTTTATAAAAGTCTTATTTCGATTCTGTTAATTTTGGATCAATTTTGAATAATTTTGGCCGACCCTAATCTTAACATTCCATCAGATAGAAATGAAAACCGATAGTTTGTTTGGACGTGGGCAAAAAGTAAAAGGAAAAAAGAAGTCGGGCGCAAAAGATACACTCGAAGTAGAAAACGTAGAATTTAATAAGAGAGCGAGAAGGGTACATAGGGCGTCAAAGGCTAGTTTGGGATCGATACTGAGCTTGTCTGCGTTCTTCGAATGGTTGATCAAAATAGATAGATCCCTCGTTCCACAATCATTAGCCGTCGTTGTTTTGGGTAAAGTACATTACGAACCCTAAATGAATCTTTAGTATTATCCAGATAGAGATCAAGAACACTTCTTCGTCGATCAGAATCGCAGGTGCTCTTTTTTTGTTTCCATTTTTCTTTGCCTTGCTGGATGCTTATTATTTACTTATGTTCCGGCCCTCGGGTGATAGATTGGGTCCGATTTATTATTGTTTGGCATAATCTTGTGTTTATTGATTTTTCCTGTACGATGTTATTTTGATGTGTGGTCGATTCATTCGTTAACGAGAGAATTAAACTCCTCGGTGTTTTTTGCCTTGCATTGCACACGAGAATGAGGAATGAAATGTAATATACTCTCTTGGATATGCTTTACCTAATTGTTTCAGCGCATGGGTATTGGAAAAAAACAGAGTGGTTAAACAGGTGAAGGCCAATTTTGCTGGTTTTGTATCTTCCTCAGTAAATAGAGAGTCGACTTTCTTGAAGCTTTTAAAGAACTTGTAACTACTTGGTTATATATGCATCATATTAATCCCGAGTCCTGTTTCCATGGTTTTCAGGAGCATCTTGCTTATGTTTTATGCATTATTGAACCAGACTATTAATTTCAAAGGGGGCCTTTCCTAGCATGGTTTCTTCACCATTCATTCTCCCGGAGCATGATAACTCTTTCTTTTCTAGAAAGAGATTAAAAGTTTCAGAATTAGAACATCAAGTACAAGACTCATGTATCTCAATTGGCAACTATAGTGATGATGCTACACCATCAATTCAGTTGAATGCCAGAGAATTCTTGTCTCATGGGTAATGACTTTTTTTTTCTCTCTCTATCTTCTCTTATTATTTGCTAAATTTCAATCTTATCATATTGGATTAGGAGCTTCCTGAGCTATAACCCATTTAATTGTGCCAATCCTATTTAGGTGCTTTGTTTCTGGTTATGCTTCAACATCTTGTTGCTATTATGATGAAAGGAATGAATCAAAATCGGATTCCTCTATGAGTTGCAAGTCAAATGGTAGTGCTGGTGACCTTCCAGATTCTTGTAGTACAGGAGGAACCTCATATCAGGACAAGGGATATTATGGGCATAGGCAGCCTGCTTTTGTGAATGCATGGACATACATTAATGAAAATGGGCAGATGTGTGGCCCTTATATCAAAGAACAACTTTTTGACGGTTTATCAACTGGTTTTCTGCCTGAGGACCTTTCTGTATATCCCGTGGTTAATGGAACATTAAGCAATCCGGTCCCTTTGAAGTACTTCAAGCAGTTCCCTGATCATGTTGCCACTGGCTTTGCATATTTTGATAGAAGTGCAGCAAACAACCAAGCTGCATTTGATCATTATACTGCTCCACTCTCATTTTATCCAAATGCACAATTGATGCCCAATTCACATTCCCATCACACTTCTCACGACTGCAACTCAAGATCTGATGTGTCTAACTCTGTTGAACCATTTTTGCAAGTGGTATTGTTTGTTGGCCCTATTTTTTTAAATTTCTATTTAGCGCATCTCTCTCTCTTTCTCTCAGTATCTTGCTTGCTTTCCCCAAGAAGCAATTGAAAGAACTAACCCAAATTTATCTTTCTGCATATATTTCATTTCTTTCAGTCAGCTGAAGATTCGTGTTGGTTGCTTGAAGATGATGAAGGAAAACACGGACCTCATTCCCTTTTGGAACTTTATTCTTCACATAGATATGGATACTTACAGGATTCCGTGATGGTGAGATATGAATTATGGACTTCATGATGTGGCACTCAATTTTGCTTGGAAGTATTACTTACTATTTCTTAATCTTTTTGACACCATATCCTAGTAGTTTGAATAAAGGTTAATGTATAAAGGCCAATACGTAGGTCAATGAGGAGAACCATCAAGAACTTCCTATAAGTAACATAATGCTTCAATGAATCTTGATAAATTAGATATAATCATCTTTTGTAAAATTTCATAATTTTTATTGATGCAATTGCATTTCCTTGCTGTTATCTTTTGTGCTCATCTTCCTGTACATTGTGTGGTTGGTTCTTAGAAGGTCCAGTAGTTGTTCCAATTTGCATTGGGAATTGGGAATCTGGTCATTTCTTAATATGTTAAACTGCATCTTCATGACTGATATGAAGAAGTTCTAGCTTGCTTCTCTTTCGTATTGGATATTTATTGTCACTTGGATTCTGATCTGTTGCCAATTGCCTGCACTATTTTTAATTCCTGTTTCTCATCCTTTCTGTGTCATCTTTGGCTCGGCAGATATATCATGCTGAAAATAAGTATAGACCCCTTCCATTGCTAACTTGCATCAATTTATGGCAAGCAAATAAACCGGAATCTGTTTTAAAATGTGATGGACAAGCTGATACAAGTGTGTTTCTGCCAAACTTCCTATCGCAAATTTCCAAGGAAATTTCCAGTCAACTTCATTATGGAATTATGAAAGCAGCACGGAGAGTGTTTGTGGATGAGATAGTGAGCTCTCTCATTTCAGAATTAGCCAACACAAAGAAAACTCAGAGGCATCTCAAGATCAATAATCAGACTGCCAAAACTGGCTCCACAGATGAGAACATGGTAAGTTTGCAAATTGAAGTAATTTCTTTCTGTCATCAAGAAGGATTCCAATTTGGTGGTGCAACTTTCGAAATCATTTTCTACCTTATAACTTCTTAGTGTTTTGTCCAACAGGGTGGCTTTCCTGGTAGGGGTATGAACCTTAATTCCCCTGTACTTGAGGCTGCAGCCTCCGAGGATATACTTGATGGGCATGCAAGAAAGAGTGTCAAGTGTGTTGGTAGCATTGATAGGTTCTGGGGGACTTTCGAAGTTGTTTGTACAACCCTTTACAACTGTTGCATGGAAGTCATGTGGAATGCCATTTATCATGACCCACTAACAGAGTATTTAACTTCCTGGAGAAATAGAAAACTTTGGGTTGATGGACCAAAGACTAGAGTACCTTGCAACAATGGTGATCATAGAACAGAGAATACACATTTATTCAGTAAACCTGTGCGTAGTCAGATTAGTTGTACCCTTCTTTTTTGGATGTTCAAATCTCTTGAAATAACGTTCCTCTGGTTTGCAGGTCTTATGTGCACGAGATGCCTCTAAGCATGATCTGTCAATGATATCTATCAGGCATTCATCTGCATCTGTTGAAGAAAAATCATGCAAACCAAATACTCAACAGCACAAAGATGGTGTATATGACATAAATTGCGTCTTTGAAAGTGTTGAAAACGAGTTACACATGTCTGTGAAGGAATTTTTGTACGAATATGCACAAATTCTTGTTAAGGAGGGAATGAAAGAAGCAGTTAACATTTCAAGGGATGAGAATTTTCATGAGGTGCACATTATGCATCTTTTGGTCTTTTCCCTTTAGTTAATTATCTTTCCTTTTAAAGTGATAAAATGTTGAAAATTTTGTGCAAATTCAGTGGAGTCTGAAACGATATACTTTGTGTTGCTTCAGGATAGTCTCCAATCCTCTTTTAGATCTTACAGGACAACTGAATACAGTTGTTTCCAAAATGAGTTTACTGAATCTAGCAGAGTGCCCGGTGAAATGAATTTGTCCAACGATTGCCAGAGAAACGTGCAAGCTGGGAAATCTCTTTCTCCATGTGTGCATCAGAATTGCATGTCTGATTTCCTGAAAAATGCTTTCACAAAAACCTGTTCATATATTGATGATTTTGTTGATGACCAAAATACTGATGAACCACCGCCACCTGGACTTGAAAAGGATGCTAGAGTTATTGTACCCTCATCCCGGTTTGTATTACAACCTTCAAGAGCCAGTGAGTCTACATCTAAGATTGCACAGTATGTGGCTGTGGCACTGTGTAGGCAGAAACTGCATGATGATGTCCTTAGTGAGTTGAAATCATTGCTTGTGGATGACGCTCTTCAACAGTTCCTTGGATCTAGTGGATTCTCCCAAAAACGTTGTGAACCTGGTGGCAATGAGGTATGAATTGATAATTCTAGATGAGTTTCCCTTATGAGGTCTTAGAACATTCCCCTTAACTATTATTGTTTCGTTTTCCTTTTTTTTTGGGTGTACTTAATTAATTCTGCCTTTAAGTAGTTGTCTCTTTATCTCATACTTGAAAATATTATATACTTTCTGTCAGGAAGGGCCAAAGGAATTTCATCATTCAGATTTATCTGTTTCATCTTTGGTTACTGGTAACATAGACCACCGTAAGAAGAAATTGGTAAAGAAGTTGTCTGTCAATCCAGCTGACTCTGTACTACACAAAAAATCGGTAAAGAAGAAGTCTGTGAATCCAGCTGACTCTGTAATACACAAAGGGCGCATAGAGAAGTCAAGAAAGCAGCACGGTCTTAAAGAAGTTTCTGCAAATTTGAGAAGTGGACCTGCTACCATAACTCCCAAGAAGAAAAAAATAACGAAGGACCAAATTGGATCAACTTATAATAAGGGTCCTTTAAAAAGCATTGTTAAAAGCAGTTCAAGTTACCATCCGTCAGTAGGAACCACTAGTCATCATAAAGTGTGCAGTACTGTGAAAGTATCTCATGGTACATCATTATTTCCCTTTTCATATATGTGTAGCTATATCTATGGACATTTTTCTTAATTAAATATTCTTGTATTTGGTTGTAGCCATTACTGTTTACCTTTTGCAGATAAAAAAGTCAAAGAAGATAGTCCCTCAGGGGGTAATATATCAGAAATCTGTAAGAAGTATAACAACACTAAAAAATCCATGCATAGTAGTGGCCCGGATGTGGAAATTGAGGAAGTGGTCCATCATGATTCTTCCGACAAGAAGCAGAAAAGTAGGATTTGATGTATTCTTATACTGTTAGCAGTGAATTGCTGGTCCTACATTCTCTAAAATTTGAATATTATCTTATTGTACTTGCTTTGTCTTGTCTGCAGCTCTTAAGGTCTCAAAGTTAAAGAGGAAGTCTTCAGATGATGCTGCTTCAGGTTCACATCCTAGGAAGGTTCTAAAAGTAGCAAATATTGCTACCAAGCAGACGGCGAATAGGCAAGCTACTGTGGAGAAGAGAAAGTCTAGTAAATCTAAGACATTGAATCCTTGCCCTAGATCTAATGGATGTGCTAGATCTTCAATCAATGGGTGGGAATGGCATAGATGGTCACTCAATGCAAGTCAAGCTGAAAGAGCTCATATTAGGGGAAACCAATCTGTTTACTCCAATTCCTCTGGTTATGAGGCACTTATGTCTCATTTTCAATTTCCAAATGTTAAGGGCATTTCTGCAAGAACCAACAGGGTGAGACTTCGGAATCTTCTTGCTGCCGCAGAAGGTGCTGAGCTTTTAAAAGCCACCCAGTTGAAGGTGAGCGGAGATAATTAATCTTATTGAGAGATGTTGTTCACATTGGAACGACTTTGGCTGTCTTTTTTCATATTAACCACTTGTTGCTTGTCAGGCAAGGAAAAAGCGTTTGTGTTTTCAACGTAGCAAGATACATGATTGGGGTATTGTTGCACTAGAGCCAATTGAGGCTGAAGACTTTGTAATTGAATATGTTGGTGAACTGATTCGTCCTCGTGTAAGTTTGAATTTTGGTCAACTGTGAATTTATTTGATGTAATAACTACTTTAACTTTAATCCTCACTTCACTCTTTCACTTCATTTTTCTGTTTGTTTTCTGTTCTGCTCCCTTTGCTTTCTCCGCAGGTTTATCTTTTTTTTTTTTTTTTTTTTTCTGACTGGGTTTTTACATGCTATAGATATCTGATATACGGGAGCGACTTTATGAGAAGATGGGAATTGGAAGCAGTTATCTCTTTAGACTTGACGATGGTTATGTGGTTAGTAGACTCATGATATTTTAGGTTTAGTCATGACATGATGCTAACTTTGTGCTATTGATTGTGTATTTGGTTTGAGTGTGTGCAGTTTTCCTGATGTAATTTGATTGCTGTCTGAATGCTTTTGGAAACAAGTTTGGGTCATTTAGGAAACTAAGTTATCGTGACTTGTGCAGACTTGTGTGAAGAACTCTCTGCAGAAACAAAATTTACGTCCTTTTGAATTGTTTGGAATTTTGATATGCTATCATTGCATTTTGTGCATCTCCATTTTTCTTCCTTAGCGTTTGGTACACATGATTAGGACAAATGAGTAATTGCTTAATGTTCTGCTCAATTCTTCAGGTTGATGCTACTAAACGTGGTGGAATTGCGAGGTTCATAAACCATTCTTGTGAGGTAGCTCAATGAAAAACATGATATTGATTAACATAACAAATACACTAACCACATTTCTTATCAACTGAATTGAAATTATTGCCTATTGCAGCCCAACTGCTATACCAAGGTTATAACTGTTGAAGGTGAAAAAAAGATTTTTATTTATGCAAAACGTCATATAGCTGCGGGTGAAGAAATTACTTACAACTACAAATTTCCCTTGGAGGAGAAAAAGATACCCTGCAACTGTGGTTCTAGGAAGTAAGATTAGCATGCATACCTCAATTGGTTGGTCTTGTTTGATTTATTCTTGACCTATCTTAATTTAACGACTCTGCTGTTCAGGTGTCGTGGATCACTGAATTAGCAAGAATCCCAAGTTGTTAATTATGTAAGTAATAGCATACAGTAATCTCGGAAGAGCTTTTTGATTGAAATGTGTTTATCCTCTCAGCTTCATTGTGTAGTGTTCTGTTCCATGTCTTTAAAGTTTGAAATGGTAAAGATATTTTGCTTCCTGTAGTCATTTATAATGCCTCTAAGTCATGGATATTGGTTTTGGTTCCACAGTGATTTAAATGATCTATGCATGCCATTGTGTAAAGTTGTGTCTCTTGCTTTTTGAAGTTTGAAAATAGTTGACTTCACTTTTCTGTTATTTCATTCATTACGCCGACACTTTGTATTTACTGGCTTATCTAGAACAGCTTGAGGTTGTTCAACAGAAGAATGTTCCAAACTTATTCAAATGTTCATTCTTATTAGTGAGCTTAAGCACAGGCAAAGCTCTATTTGAACTTTGATGAACCAAACCTTGGCATCTACTGCGTATTTGATTCATTGAGTTGAAATGTACAACATATGTTTGCAGACTTCTCTGTAATTTATTGTTGTCATGGTACCAATTTTCCCTTGTTGATCAATGAATGAATGAGGAATTTTATTTTTAATTCAGTTATATATGAACCAATTGTCTGTCAATATTGGCTGTCTAAGAAATAGTTGTATCCATGTTTTTATCATCCTGTTTTAGGAACGATTTATTACTATGAATAATATGTGCAATCTCATGCAACTCTGGTTAGGCTTGAGATTCATTTACATATTACTTGATTAGTAGCGAGAAAGAATGTCAGTCTTGCACTAGGCTTGTGAAGCTGAAAGATTTCCCCAAACAGTACAGAATGGGAAGAGAAAGTTCCCTTGCTGATCATCTTTTTTGCCCTTGTCTCAGGGTACTTGTGGATGGACAGTTTGTAATTTTAATGTTAAATCGTGTGTTAACAAACAGATGAACGCAACTTGAGTTGTTTTCTATTCCCCTCATAATCATATGTTACAGTTGGCAGTCTGTGGAATATATGTTGGAAAGAGTGGGCTAAAAGATGAGTTATTGTATTTGTTATATATGCGAGATAGATGCTAAGATCGTACACCATAAGGTTTTTATTAAGTGAAACAGACAATCTGCCTTTTTCTTTTTGTCACAGTGGGGCGATTTTTATGAAGCTGGATTTTCAAATGTCTAAAAGTATTTGTCCTGCTTTTATCAACGTGCTTTTCCAGGGGAGTACGTCTCCATTTATATTATTTTCCTAGTTGAGAGTTCTGCGTTGCAGTTGCCTGCGTAACATGTGCCTAAAGTATGCTACTTTCTATTTGCACACACTGCAATTTCTATCCATTTGTGACATAGATGTGACTGTTTAGAAACAATCAATGTTGGTTTTAGCTACCTTGTAATCGTTTGCAGTTTGTGCTGGCATGTATGTGAATTTTGCTGTTGTTCCATTAGTCTTAAATGGTAGAAGAAAATAAAATAGGATGAAACTTTTTCTGCAGGTATTGATGTGATTATATTATTGTTTCAGATTGTGGGTGGCTGGTTGACAACAATCTTCACCCTGAAGTTTTTACTTTATGGAGGATGAATTACTGACTCTGCATTTTTGTAGCTCTCTCTCTCTGTTGCAGATGAGTTTCTCCTCTTAGAAACTCGCAATCAGTATATTCTTTTCTTGCTTGCTTGACGTTTTGGAACACCAATTTGTTGTACAGACTTGCATTAAATTCTTTCTACCAACAATACAAGTTAACTTCAACATATTTGGGAGGCTTCAAAATATTGCTACTTGTGTTTGGCAAATCTTTTTCACTTATGAGGTGCTTAACTATACAATTGAATAAAACTCTTGTCAAAACTTTGGATCTAAAAGATCTTGAATTTGTAACAGAATATTCCCAATGCAAGCAAAAATATGAAAGTAGGTAGTCAATCATTTGGGCAAGATTCTGGACCTTTAGAGGTTATGAATCTAGTCTCTAACTAAATGATGTTGAGACAAAACTTTTCAATTTACTGAATTTGATATTGTTGTTTTGATTCATGAATTGAATCAAAGAAGGCTTTTGGATGGAAAATTTGTACTTAAAATTGTAGTCATTCAGCTCTTAATGATTGGTAATTGTTGAAGTAGCATGGCTCGACGGGGGTATTCATAAATTGACCAGGTAATGCCTTAACTGGCAAGGTCGGAAGTAAACAAAATGAAAGGCTTTAACTTTGTCGTGACTGGTGGACAATTAGAATTTATTGTTAGAACTACCGACAAAATCACTGAAATGTGGTGAAAAGTTGAAGGAATGGATCTTAAAGCAATCTTAGTGTTTATACAGATAGTCATATGTTTATTTTATTTTATTTTCATTTTGTTAATCAAATATGATAATCTTTGCCTTACTAGTATTATGAACCTAGTATAGTAATCTCAGCTTTAATGAGGTCGGATTGACAGGAAGAAGCAGATTAAGATGAGGTTTGATTGTTTGGAAAGTTTTAGGTTGTGTACATTTCATCATGATGGTTTAATTTTTTCATTCAATCTCTTGTTACAGGTTCGTCAAATAAAAACCAAACCAACTTTGCTACCAAGTTGAGATATTTTTATGCCCACTGGTATGTTTCTACTTTCGCTTCCCTCTTTATGTTATGACGTAGGAAGTGGGTCTATTGGAATGATGGATGATTCTTTGTACTTATCGAATTACAAGGTCAGGTCCAGGGATTAACTTAGTCTCGTCCTCGTTCCGCTTTCGTTATCAGTATTCTTAGCAAAAAAAAAAAAAAAAAAAGGGGAAAGAAAAGTCTATTGACAATGTGGGCACCATTACTCATCTTTCTAAAAATTTTCCACACTAGTTTAATAATCATTATGATTGTTAGTTGTTTACCTGCATCTTATCTAAGTATAATACGTAGGAGAGAGGAAAAAAATGTCTAAATTAAGAAAATACACTTTTAGTGTGTGTGTGTGTGTGTGTGTGTATATATATAGATATGTATGTATATATATATATATCCTTGTAATGATTAAATTTATCTTTCTTTCTATAGTACACTATAGTTAATAGAAATTATTTTGACAATAAAAGGTTCAAGTTTAATGAAATTATCTAAAATTAAATAAGAAAAAGTGACAATTTCAATTATTCGAAAATATTTTCAACTAAAAGACAATCACCATCTAAAGCCTTCCAAGTATGTTCATGCCAAATATATTTATGAACAAATGTTATATTCTTCTCGTTTTTTAATAATATTTCATAAAATTTTTAAAACTTATCATGAGTTAATATTTTAGAATGATCATATCAATAAAAATAACTAAATTATTATGGAATTGATACATGTAATTGTAATAAATGTATTTCCTTTTAAAATTTTTTCAATTTTATAAATATAAAATTCGTAAAAATATATATGGATGTTTGGATTAATTAGTTAAAATATTTTGTAATGTCATCGATTCAATCTCTTTGTTTGTGCTTTAATATATATGTATGTATAGATATAAATGTGGTAGAAGTTGGAGTGCTTGAATAAGTTTTTGAGCATGTATAGTTATATGATATTTAGTGTTAAAACTTGTGTAGTTAACTATTACATAATTAAAAAGCAGGTGACAAAATTGATGTGACATGTAACAACGGAGAATATTGACTTTTGTTTTGGTTACTTATTACACTTTTTAGTTTAGTTTAATATTAAACTGATACTTGGAAAGTCTCTAGTTTTTGAGTTGAGATTGGTATTTGAGATTGCAATATTTTACTTTGTTGGATTGTATATTAACATTCGTAGAAGATTATTAAGATGGTGGAAAATGGATTAAAAATTTGTTAATACTATAATTTTCATTGAGAAACATTATGATCTCATCTAATGTTTATGGTGTTTAGTAACTTGGTTGTATACGAAACTAAGACTTGAAGAAGAGAAACGGTAAAGCAAAAAAATTTGTAATGAATGTGTGTGTAGAATAAAGAATGTCTACAAAGACAAATAGTAATATTACGAAGCTTGTATTGATTGTGATAAGGAATGAAGTAAAACTTAACTCCGCCTGTGTCTTATTCAAGGCCTTGTCATTACACAGCCGGTCCCAAGCCCGGATAAAGGAGGAGGGAAGGAATATGGAAAATACTATTCCTGTCATCGGATCACTTATAATCCTAATTCAATGGTTTTTGAAGTGGAAATGCATTGAGTATTCCATTGTAACCAAAAGAATGAAGTCTTTAAAGAAAGAAACTGAATGTATGTACCAAGTTGTTTATACTAGATACTAAAATTGAGTCCCGATCTGGTTTGATCAATTTACATTTAATGAGTTACGTTCAATTTCATAGGTACTTTAAAATTGAATTCATGAGATTTGGTTAGAAAAACCTGAACTGTTTAAACTGATCATCATCGTCGTATCTAATCTGAAATTTTGCAATAAAACGAAATTTGGAGAGTTCAGAATCTAAACTGATATTTTAAAATTATACTTATTGCAATGACAATTTATCAACCCAAACTTAGGCCTTGAACAAGATACAAACAGAGTTAAGAGTTACTTCCCTCCCTATGGCATCAATACGGACTTCTTAGTCAGTGACGGACCTATGTTTTAGGGGAAGGGGGCCATGGCTCCCTTTTTAATTTTTTTTAAAAATTACTTATATAATTAAAATTTTTAAAATTACAAATATAAGTGGCCTATTTTTTTTAAAAAAGAATTTCTATTAGATGTTGGCCTCCGGCCTTCTCCTTAAAGTTAAGTCTGGCTCCGACCCTGTTCTTACTACTACTATTTTTGCCTTTGTAGACATTCTTTATTCTACATATCTATTCATTACTTGCGTTAAAAATTCTAACACGTACAAATTTATTTACATTACTGTTTCTCTTATTCGATTCCTAATTTCTTATACAACTTACTAAACACCACAAACATTAGACGATGTCATAACTTGATGACCCTATTCATGTTTCTAAATGAGAATTATGGTATTAACAATGTTCAATCCACCATCCACCATCTCAATAATTTTCTACTGATGTTACTTTACTCAAACTAGTAAAATATTGGAATCCTATATATTAATTTCAACTAAAAAATTAAAGACTTTCTGAGTATTTGTTTAACATTGTACTAAACTAAAAATCGTAATAAGTAACTAAAACGAAAGTTAATATTTTCGATTGTTGCATGTCTCACGTCAATTTTGTCACCTATCTTTTAATTATGTAATGGTTAACTAAAATAATATATATATATATGTATGTATGTATATTCTTAATTTACACCTTTTTTCCCCTTTCTCCTATCTATTATATTTGGGATGCAATCATAATAATTATTAAACAAATGTGGAAGATTTTTAGAAAGATAAGTAATGGCTTGAATAATTACGGTGTCAATAGATTTTATTTGTTCTCAATTTATTTTACCGGTCTGAAGAGGTCTGATATAGGTGTGATGATGCTGCGTTTTAATATAAAGAGAGGAGGGAAATCATAGACATATAGCAAATATTATTTGGTTTCCATTTGGTAGACCCTGTAATCAGAGATTGAATGAAAAAAGTAAACCATTCCAATGAAATGTATAAAGCCTAATCAAACAATCAAATCCTACCTTAAGTTGTTTCTTACACCGATAAGATTACCTACGAGTTGCGGCTTAGTTGATTGTACAGGCTGGACATGTAAAAAGAGCTCTCGATTCGATCCTCACTAACACACCCACAGGGTGAAGTAAAGAGCTTTAATTGTGATTAAGCTCCAACTCGAATTAGTTGACCCAGTAAGTTTGGATTCGATCCTCACTAACACATCCACAGGGTAGGGGTGAGCATTCGGGTAATTCGGGCCGGATTTTTACTATTCGGGCCCGGC
>JANZLD010000006.1:25947-54060 GCA_026413575.1 Erythroxylum carthagenense | reverse complement strand
TGTGGCAAATGAAGCAAGGTGACAGAGAAGTTACAGAATATTGGGTTGAAATGATAGCATTGTGGCAGGAACTTGACCTATTGTCAGATGAAGAGTGGAGGTGCAAGGAAGATGCAGTGATGTACAACCAGAAAATTGAAAAGGAGAGAGTCTTTGAATTTTTGGTTGGTCACAATAATAACTTGGATGATGTTCGTGGAAGAATCTTAAGTAGAATTCCTTTGCCTACAGCTAAGGAAGTATTTTCTAAAGTTAGGAGGGAAGCAGCAAGGAGGAAAATCATGCTAAAAGAGGAACCAAAAGAGGAACTAAATGGAACTCTAGTATCTTCAAATGCAGCTTCTGCCCTATTATTACTTGGTGAATCCAGTAAGAAAAATCATAAGAAGCGATGTGAGCATTGTAAACAAAGTGACCATACCAAAGATACATGCTAGGACATTCACGGAAAGAAGTCGTGTGAACATTGTAAACAAAGTGGCCACTCCAAACATACATGTTGGGACATTCATGGAAAGCCTCTAGATTGGAAACTAAAGAAGGGAAAAAAAACTGAGGCTATCAAGTATCTAGTGAGGGAGGAACAGAATAATCTGAAGGTAGTCAGAAACAACAAAGAGGTGAGCTGAACATTTCACTAGGAAAACTATTGGAAGTGCTGCAGAACCTTCAAAGTGACAGGCAAGCATAGTTGCCAATGCTACTATGAGAGGTAATATCCTAAAAGCTTTTTATCCTTATGCGGTAGGAAGAAGTGGATGGTTGATTCCGGAGCTTCAGATCATATGACAGATGATTTTAATATGTTTCATTCATATGTTCCGTGTGTTAGACATGAAAAAGTTAAGGTAGCAAATGGAGATTCCTCCTCAGTTGCAGGAAAAGGAGATATTAAAGTAACAGATTCTATGAAACTAAATTCTGTTCTACATGTCCCTAACTTAGAATGCAATCTTCTGTCAGTCAATAAATTGACAAAACAAGCTAATTGTAGTGCTCATTTTTTCCCTACTCATTGTGTTATATAGGACCTGTCATCAGAGAAGATGATTGACAGTGTTAAAGAAGTAGATGGAGTGTACTATTTTGAAGATGAAGAAAGACAATCTACTCCTTATGGCTTGGGTAATACAGTAAAACCTCTATAAATGAATATTTTTGGGACCTGAAACATTATTATCTTATACGGAGTTATTAATTTATCGGTAAATTAATATTTTATTAATTTATCGATAAATTAATAAATATTAATTTATAGAATAATTTTTATTTTGTACATCATATTTGTCAAATTAAACAATTACTTTTTTTTTCGTAACTAAGAAAAGAAAATAAATAAACAATTAATTAATGATGGTGCATTGTATCTAAGTTTATTAATCTTGTCAAAAATAAATTTATTAATCTTAGGTTAGCGTGATTCAAAATAGAGTGCATGTAGGTACATTAGAAGAAGAAACTGGTGATGTTGAAGGCATTCAAAGATTAGAGAAAGTTATTTCTAATTTACATTATAGAAATGTCATAAATGTAGAGCAGATTTTGAATTATCCTGGTGAAAATAAAGCTTTAATGGAATCACCTACGGACGAAGAAATTATTCAAGGAGTAATGGATATGGAATATGATGATAATCAAGATCCAGATGATAGTAACGCTATACCACATGTTTTTCCAAAAGAAGCTTTTCTTGTCGTAAAGACTTTAAAAAGTTACTTGCTTCAAAATGAGAAGAATGTGCCGAATGTAGTTTATGCCCTCCAAAGAGTTAAAGATGAAATTGAATTCAGTTTGCATGAAAAGAAGAATCAATTGACTATAGATACAAATTTTAGGAAAGCATTAAATTTGAAATAAAAATTGTTTAAGTGCTTTATTTTATGAATTATATATGTAATTTTCATACTTATTTAATGAATTATTATTTTATATTTTCAGTGGGCCTTAAGGCTTTTTTTTAAAAACTATTATCTTATGCATTTAGCGAGGTTATTATTTTATCCCATTGGCCCAAGTCGGGACCGGAGAAAATTATTATTTAATCGAAATTATTAATTTATCGAGTATTCATTTATCGAGGTTTTACTGTAGTGTGATTGTTCCTAAGACTGATGAACTATTGGTATGACATAAGAGGTTAGGGCACCCAAACTTTCAATATATGTCACGGTTATTTCCAAATATCTCAATAAATAAAGATCTTTGTGTTCAGTGTGAAACTTGTGAATTTGCTAAACATCAAAGAAGTTCTTTTACAAGATCCAAATACAAACCTACAAAACTGTTCTCACTTATCCATAGTGATCTTTGGGGTCCATGTCATGTTCCAATAGAAACATTTCCAAATGGTTCATTACATTCATTGATGACCATATTTGTTTGTGTTGGGTGTTTCTTTTGAAAGATAAAGTTGAAACCTCTACCATATGCATCAATTTTTATCAAATGATAAAGAATCAATTCCAAACTAGTATTCAAATCCTTCATACTGACAATGGTACTGAATACTTTAATCATCATCTCCAAACATTCTTTCAAAAATATGGAATTGTCCACAAAAGTACTTGTGTCAATAGTCCTCAACAAAAATGGGATTGTGAAAAGGAAAAATAGACATCTTCTTGAGGTAGCGAGGGCCTTGATGTTCACTAGTAATGTTCCAAAATTTTTTGGGGGGATGCTCTTCTTACTGCTACCTATCTTATTAATAGAATGCCAAGTCGGGTTCTTTCCTTCAAAACATCACTTCAGAAATTTCAAGAAACCTATACTACCATTCATCTTGAAACTAACCTTCCTTTAAGAGTTTTCGAGTGCACAACCTTCCTTCACAGTTTTTCACACTATAAACATGGTCCAAGGGCCAAAAAATGTTTGTTTCTAGGATATTCTTCTACACAAAAGGGGTATAAATGCTATGATCCTATCTCAAAGAGGTTTATTAGCTGTAATGTCTCATTTTCCGCGACAGATTTCTTCTATCCTAAGTCTTCGATTCAGGGGGAGTATTGGAGTGGTTTGGGGGTGATGAATCTCAACCTGAACCTGAACCTATATCTGTTCTTAAACCCATCCCAGTGCCTATGTCATCTCCTATAGAGAAAAATCCTAATACAGAAACATATATACCTAATCATACACTTAAGGTGTATTCTCAGAGGAACAAAGGAAGCAATACACTTCCTATCAACATTACACTTCCTATGCCTGAAGCTATGCCAATTTCTGAACCAGTGCAGGTCCCTACCGAAGAGATTCAAAACAGTGAGGATTAAGGAGACAACACAAATTTAGAATGGCCAATTGTCTTAAGGAAGAAATCCAGATCATGTAATATGCATCCGATTGAGAGGTATGTCTCTTATAAAGCTCTATCTGCTCAATATAAAGCTTTTATTGCTAATCTGGACAAAATTGATATTCCAAAAAATGTTCAAGAAGCTCTTAAAGTTCCAAAATGGAGAGAAGCTATTTTTGAAGAAATAAGGGGACTTGAAAAGAATGAAACATAGGAAGAAGTTGATCTGCCAAAAGTAAAGAAACCCGTGGGGTGTAGGTGGATATTTACAGTCAAATATAGGGTTGATGGCACCATTGAGAGGTATAAAGCGAGATTGGTAGCAAAAGGCTACACTCAGACCTATGGGATGGACTACAAGGAAACATTTGGCCCTGTGGCTAAGTTAAATACTATAAGATTATTGTTATCAATAGCTGTTAACCTTGACCGGCCACTTCAGCAACTTGACATAGCTTTCTTGAATGGAGGAAGAAGTGTGTATGAAACGTCCTCCAGGCTTTGATGAGGAATGAGGAAACAAAGTATGTAGACTGAGAAAGTCTCTATATAGACTGAAGCAATCACTAAGAGCTTGGTTCGAGAGATTTGTCAAAGTCCTTAAAACAGAAGGATACACACAAGCACAGTCGGATCACGCAATGTTTTCCAGAAGTAGAGAAGGTAAGAAGGCAATTTTGATTGTGTATGCTGATGATATTATCTTAACTGGTGATGATGCAGAGGAAATCACAAGACTTAAGACAGCTTTGAAGAAAGAATTTAAAGTCAAAGGCTTAGGAGAAATGAAGTATTTTCTGGGTATGGAAGTAGCAAGATCAAAGAAGGGAGTTAAATCTCACAAAGAAAATACATTCTTGAACTCTTAAGAGAGACTGGAATGTTAGGATGCAAACCAAGCTCTACTCCTATTGACAATACAAAATTTGGGGATGAAGATGATAAACTTGTCAATCGTGAAGAGTATCAAAAACTAGTGGGAAGACTAATCTATTTGTCTCATACTAGACCAGATATTGCTTTTGTCGTGAGTATTGTTAGTCGCTATGTGCATGCACCAAGGAGACAACATTTAGAGGTAGTCTATAAGGGCAAGTTCATAAGAGGATAGACAATCAACCACTGAATATTGTACTTTTGTGTGGAAAAATTTGGTTACTTGGCAAAGTAAGAAGCAAAAGGTGGTATCCAAGAGTAGTGCTGAAGCTGAACTAAGAGCTGTTGCAAAAGGAATGTGTGAAAGTCTTTGGTTAAAGAGCGTGTTAATAGAATTGGGAATCAGGTTTAAGATACCTATAAAACACTATTGTGATAACAAGGCAGCCCTAAGCATGGCACACAATCCAGTCCATCATGAAAGAACAAAACATGTTGAGGTTAACCAACATTTCATCAAAAAGAAGATAAAAGATGGGACAATATGCCTAACATATGTTCCAACAAAGAAGCAGACAACTGATGTGTTTACCAAAGGACTTCAACGACAAGCATTTGAAGAGTGTATTAGCAAGTTGGACATCATAGATATCTATGATCCAACTTAAAAGGGAGTGAGGTCAAAGATATGTATATCTCATAATATTATGATCTGATCATAATCAGATCATTTAGATTAGATAGCAGCATCTTGCAGATATATAGTATCCTAGGATTATATTTCCATATCTGTACAGATTTTTCTATCTTATTCTGTACACCTATTCGTGTATATATATACTGCAGTCTCTAATAAAGAGATATAGAGCAAATAAGCTCTAATTCACAAATCATCTATGAAAGTTACAAACCATTTGGCATTTTTCTTGGTCTTAATCCTTGATGGCCCCCAGATATCACTATGTATGATAGAAAAAGGTTTAGTGGGTTCATAAGCACAAGGTAAGTAGGATTTTCGTGTGTGTTTAGAGAGTTGGCAAAATTCATACTGAAAAGATGAATCCTTGTTATTGAAAAATGTTGGATATAATTGTTTCATGTAAGATAAACTAGGGTGGCCTAACCTATAGTGCCAAAGTGCAATTTCAATGTTGGATGACAAAGTAGCATTTGATTTACTCCCATTCGAGCTGCCAATATAATATAATCCATCAAACTCCCTAGCACTACCAATCCTCTTCCCCGACTCCAAATCCTGCAAAACACGCCCATTAGAGTAAAAGTTAGCTGTGCAATTATGCTCTTTAGTAAGCCTCTTCACAAACAGCAGGTTGTAGTCTAGACCAGGTACATAAAGAACACTGGTTAAGACAAGTTTATCAGCTATTATAACAGTCCCTATTCCTTCAACCTTAAGAACATATCCATTTGCTACCTTGACAGTTCTATGACCTTGACAAGATAGAATATCAACAAATAAAGATTTATCACTGGTCATATGGTCATTTGCCCCTGAATCAACAATCCAAATACCACGATTTGGGGTTTTAACACCCAAGGCAGTGTGTGTGTTACCTGTATTTACCATATGACTAGTAGATACAACCTTTTCAGCTTTTAGATCATACTTGCTTAGAATTTTTCAAAGTAACTCGACCTCCTCCTTGCTCACCGGTACATTTTCACCTTCTGCCCTGTCATTTCCAACAATTGCATAGCTTTTGCTTTCTGTTCTGGTTCTATTTTTCAGATTGGGTAGCTTGCCATGGATCTTCCAGCAATTATCTCTGGTATGCCCATTTTTCTGACAATGTTCACATCAAAACTTACTTGATTTTTTCTTTGATTTTGGTCCAGTAGTTACCTTGACAACCATAACTGAGGATTCAGGAACCCCATTGTTGTCTAAAGTCCCATGAATCAGTTGTCTCCTACTTTCTTCACATTTAACAAGCCCATGACCATTGGAAGAGGACTAGTAGCCATGATTCTTCCACGAACATCATCACAAATTGAGTTTAAGCCTAGCAGAAACTCATACACTTGTTCTCGTTCCATAATCCTCCTGTAGCAAGTCAAATCCTCATTGCACATCCATTGGCAAAGACCATAAAGATCCAATTGTTGCTATAACTTCACCAATGTTGTGTAATATTGAGTTACTGTCTTCTCTCCTTGCTTGGTCTCTCTCAAAAGACTCTTAATTTGGAACAAGGCAGCAGTATTTTTGATACTAGAATAAGTTTGTTTGGCGTTTTCCCATATTTCTTTCGCAAATGTGGCTAAGACGAATTGCTTGCTGACTTCTATGGTCATTGAGTTGATCAACCAACTCATAACAAGGTTGTTTTTGGCCATCCAAGTCTGGTATTTTGGGTCTGACAGGTCGAACGCAGCAGGTGGTGATGTACTTAAGTATTTTTCTTTCCCTCTCCCTCTTATGAACATGAGCACCGAGGGGGACCATGGTAGATAATTATTCCCATTCAGTCTATGACTGACTATGATGGAGTTGTCAGCACTGTTCTGGAGAGAGGATGGGTTTGATGCTAGTGGAGCCACACCAGACGAGCCAGCAGCAGTGATCTCCTCTGACTCGACCTGCATGGCTCTGATCAACCCAAACGAAATCATTCCCGAGTGTTCTGCTCAAGCTTTGATACCATGAACGAAAGTGGGGAATAATATTCTGTATATTTGAATAGAAAGTATACAGCCATATATAGGCTATAGTCTATTACAAGTAGAAGTTTAAATCTAGAAGGTTATCCAAATGTATTTAATCTAATCCCTTACATTAAGGGATTTTGAACTTATTCTATATTAACTATATACAGCCTATCTATATCTCAATATAATCTAGATATTCAGTCATAATATCCTACCGACAAATACATTGGGCCTTTTCAAATTTTAGAAAAATATGGAGCAGTATCATATAAACTCAAACTTCCATTACATTCTAGAGTTCATCCAGTGTTTCATGTGTCTCAACAAAAACCCTTGTCGGAGGGAATGGAAGTGGAGTTGGAGGATGTTGTTGAACCTGAAACTGTATTAGCTAGCAGAGTAATTACCAAGGTAGGAGACTCAACACGTCAATGGTTAATTAAATGGAAGGGCAAAGTGATGGAGAATGCTACATGGGAGGATGAATTCGTTCTTAGCATTCAATTTTCTCATTGCAGCCGTGAGGACAAGATCGCTCTTCTAGAAGGGAGCGATGTTAGGACCAATAACAGAAACATAAATAACCCTAGGATATGGAGAGTATGCTCGAGGAGAAAGAAAGAGGAGGTTGAGAGGAATGAGTTAATTAGTTAGAGTTAGTTAGTAGTGAGGGGCTAAATTGGCACAAGGGTGGGATTGTAACAGAATGTACGGATTAGTAGTTTTGAGGTTGAGAGAGGGTAGAGAGGAGGCATTAGAGAAGAAAGGAGTGAGAAGAGTGATACTATAGACAAAGAGAATTTGTATTCTTTCTGAGGAGCATTTTTAGCTCTGGAAGAAGAGGTGTTTAATAGAATCACCTTTGTAATAGTAGTAGAGAATTTTGATTATAATCAATAATATACACTATATCTAGTATACAAAGCTAGAGTTCTATCACTTGTGGACAAGTTTTTTTGTTTTGTTTTTGGAAGTAAAAGTTAAGGAATTAAATAAATAAATAATTATTATTAAAAAAACTTGTGGACAAGGTGGTTGAAGAGGAGAAATATTTACATGAGAAAATCAATTAAGAAGTTAGATAAGAAACTAGGTCGATTGATAAGAAGATGGATGAAGAGTTGCAACATTGTTTAGGGAAGGTATTAATAAGTAAGAGAGAGATGTAACAATTCTGTTGTTATTATAATGAGTCTAACGGCTAGCAGTTGCTTTTGTTAAAAAACCATTGGATTGAAGAGAAGAGGTAGCATGATAATTCTCTTCCAATATTTCTCCACTCAATCCCTAGAATTCCTAATCCTCTTGATTTCTTGATTAACTAAAGACTTACCCAGATCAACCATAACACCTTTTCAATACCATCAAAAGGAAATCTTGTATGACTAGTTTTCCCTATTTTGGCTAAGGTTTTTAGTAAGACTATTGAAGGCTTTGTTGGAGACATACAGCAGCCTTGTATTGTTAAAGGAGAGTTTTGATATAAAGCCTAATTGATCTAGCTATAATATTCCCTAATTCTAGCCCTAATTGTTAAAAATTTGCTGCCCTAACTGTGTTCCTACATGAACAAGACCTTGCAAAAGATTCAATGCTCTATAAAGCCACCAATTACAACAAAAAGAAAGTTCCTGAAAATAAAAGGAACTAAAATGAAAAAGAATTATGAAATTCAATTGCAAGTTGTAAAGTACACATAGTAAATGAATTTCCTAAATTACCACGAATGCCGAACAGAGGATTTTTAAATTTATTGATTAACAAAAGCTGCTATGAAACATATCAAGTATAATAAAACTGAACTTTTCCCTTATATGCGACAAAGAAATTTCAGCAATGCCTCACTAATTAATGACAACAGGTTGAATTACATAGAAGAGATCAGATATTGTTTGATAAACTGGCCCGGGGAGGTTATATAAATGTCATAGCTTCTGTTTTTAGTTTTAAGAAGTTCAAAGCTGTATATTTCACCCTAACATCATGTCATCATCACATTAGTCATTTAAAAGGAGCTCAACAAAAAAAATTCTGAATCCACAAAGATGCAAGACCTTTTCTGTAAATCAATCCAAGAGGGGAAGAAATTTTCATAATCTTTCAACAAAGAAGAGGGATATCAGGACAAAAACCTTAAGGAGATACCTGTATGTCACCAAGCAATTTCCAGACGCATGACATGTTCACAGCGCATGCAGTGTTAGCATCTGCAATTTCACATGCATCCTGAATTATTTGGCAGCCAGCTGTCAGTCACAGTGAATTTGATATTAAAGATTTCAAATTATATTAGGATGTCAAATTGACACCACATCAATAACAAACCTAAAAAAAAAACCAAAGGTGGCAGTAGAATTAGGATCACATAGATTTGGTCAGATCTCTTACAACATGGATATAAAAGGTAATGAATAAGTTTGTACCATTCTAAATGACTCTACCATCTCTATATGGATGCACCAGAATCAAGTTTGAATAATGTGAGGAAAGGAGGAAATTTATTGATTTTGGACAAGGTAATATACAAAAATAGTAATTACAACTTTGTCAAATTATGATTCTAAATATGAAAAAGAAAGAACGGCCAAAATGGACACAATTATGAGAAGTGAGTTAATTATCAGTTAATCAAGTCTAACCTCTAACAATGAGGCTGCCCATCTAAAGGCACCCAAATTCATGCTTTCCTTTGATAAACTCAAGAGTCCAGACGCCAACCCATACTTTGCAGACACGTTTTGGGGTGACATTTCTAGAGCTCGTTGAAATTGTTCAATTCCCTTAGACAAAAAGGACAGTGTTAGCAACTTAGCACAATATATTGATTAATATTTAAATAATCAGATGATAGGATAACATCAATATTTGTAATATAAACTCCACTGCAGTCTGAAACAAGCAGTTGGTCGAAGCCATTTAAATTTAATGTTTCTTAAGGGAGTGACCCTAGGCCAACAATACTTCAACATTCAAGGAGAGTTGGGGTTAGGAAATCCATATTCACCAGCTTTAATGGTCTATAATTTAGGAATTATTAAGGAAGTCTCTAATTTACAGATCTTATTATCTATAATTTAGAAGAAAATTTAAGAAGGCAGAATATAAATGTACTACGAGAGGATAAGAAGAATTTTCCTAAACCCTATTTTGTAATAATAGCAAAGGAAACAAGATAAGTATACTATCATTTATCTTTACAAAGAGCAATTGTCAGGAGAAACTAGATCTAATGACAAAGTTATTGACCCAATACATGAACTAAGAGGATCTTGTTGTCGAGAATAGACATGAACAATAGGAGGCTTAGCAGGAAAAGGAACAAAAGATGTGACAGTATAGATTAGTAGATCATTATCCTCTCCTTGACTTGTACGAATAGGGGTTGGATAATAAGGTGTCTGTCATAAGAGAGTAACATCAACGGATACAAGATACTTACAGGCTATGACAATAGCATGTATAACCTTGTTGTCTTCAAGAATAACCAAGGGTAATGCATACAGGCTATGACGATAGCATGTATAACCTTGTTGTCTTCAAGAATAACCAAGGGTAATGCATTTTAGATATCTAGGCTCCTTGTCCAATAGTGTCTCAAATTGGATATAAATACTTTGTTAACTTTGTGAATGATTATTCTTGTGTGACTTGGTTATATTTAATGAAAAGTTGTTATGAATTGTTTTCTCATTTTTGTGACGGTGTGCTAAGATCAAAACCCATTTAATGTCAAAATTCACACATTACAAAGTGATAATACTAAAGAATCCTTATTCACACCTAAGTCTAGACGGATTAATCTCCAAGGTTGCTAAAGGGGAGAATGGACAAGTCTATTGTCTTCCAAAACCTTTGTATGGCTTGAAACTAAGTCTGAGCTTGGTTTGGAAAATTTAATCAAACAATTGTAACATTTGGATCAAAGAAAAATAAGTCTAATCACTCTATATTTTACGTAAAGTTGGGAGTCGGTATCATTATATTGGTCCTATATGTGTAAGACATTTTTATTATACGAAATGACACTACAAGGACCTCATCCCTTAAATCCTTTCTTTATTCTCAATCTCAAACAAAAGATTTGGAGGCATTAAAGTATTTTCGGGAGTTGAGGTTATTAGAAGTAATAAAAGAATATTCATCTCTCAAAAGAAATATGTGTTTGACTTCCAAAAATGGAAAAATTGGGGCTAAATCATGCAGTACTCCAATGACTCCTCCTTTGCAACTTACACAAGATGGTGAGCCATTTAAAGATCTTGCAAAAATATAGTAGGTTAGTTGAAAGTTAGTTGAAAGGTTTAATTACCTTATAGTAACATGTTCAAATAATGCATATCCTATGTAAGTTAGTTTATGTCTTCTCCAATAGTTAACCATTGGTCAACCTTAGAACAAATTTTGTTTTATTTAAAAGAAGCCCCTATACATGACATTGTCTATAAAATTCATGGACATCCACATATTGAATGCTATGACATAAGATCCAGTTTGTCTTTGTTAAACGAAATTTAGTTTCATGGAAGAGTAAGAAGCAAAATTTGTCTCACATTCAAGTACAAAGACAAGATATCAAGCTATGGTGCAATTTATTTTTGAGGTAATGTGGATTTATCAATTGTTGATTGAAGTTAGTCTTAAGCCTTCAGTACCAGCAAAATTGTGATGCAATAACCAAGTTGCCCTCACATTTTGTCTAATCCTGTATTTTATGAAAGAACTAAGAACATGAAACTAATTCACTTTGTTCAAGAAAACTAAAACAAGGTTTAATTTCCATGAATTATGTAAAAACTGAAGAACAATAAGGTGATATTATATTTATAACAAGCTAGACATGATTAATATCTATGAAGCAACTTGAGAAAGTGTTACCTTATATGTAAATACATTAAGAAATCTGTGATTTAGGAATTGACCTTACCAAACATGAAGTTACATTATAGAGATAGATTAGCATCAAAACCTTCTCATAGAGAATGACTAAGTTACATATATATAGGTAGCTTATATCAATAAAATAGTGGAGAAAAAACACTTATCTTATTTTTTGTGTTTTTTCAAATTCAAAGTTTCATATATCACTTCAAGAGTTTATTTGTCATTTCAATTGCCCATAATCCAATGCTTCATGATTGAACTAAAACATATTGAAATTAATAGGCACTTTATCAAGGGCAAACTCAAAGTGGGCTAATCTGTATTCCACATACTCCTACCTCTCGACAAGTAGCTGATATACTCACCAAATGTTTACTAAAAAAACAATTTGAAGTTCTAACAAACAAGCTAGCAATGGAAAACATCTACAAGCCAACTCGAGGGGCAATGTTGGATTAGGAAATAAAGAAGCGAATTCAATAGCACAGGCTGCAATAAGAATTCTTGTGGAATGTGCTAGATGATGAGCATTTATGCTACAAACACTTGATGAGGCACTTAGGGATAGGAATTGGAAAAATGCCATCTGAGATGAATGCGTTAATTAAGAATCAAACATGGGAAATAGTAAATTCACCAAGAGGGAAAAAAAAAACCAGTAGGATGTGAATGGGTATTCATAATTAAATATAAAACAGATGGTTCATTGGAAAGATATAAAGCAAGGTTGGTAGCTAAGAGGTATACTCAAACTTATGGCGTTGATTATCTTGAAACTTTTGCCCCAGTAGCAAAAATGAACACTATATGTAAACTGTTATTCTTGGCAGCTAATTTTGATTGGCCTCTGTAGCAATTTGATGTAAAGAATGCCTTTTTACATGGTAATCTAAATGAAGAAGTGTACATGAAAGCCCCTCCTAGATTTCAAGATAAGTTTGGGAATAGAGTATGCAAATTAAAGAAAGCTTTGTATGGCCTTAAACGATCTCCTCAGGCATGAATTGGGAGATTCACAATGGCTATGCTGGAAATGAAGTACAAGCAAAGTCAAGGAAATCACACTCTATTTATTAAATTTGCTGTAGAAAACAAAATGACAGCCCTCATTGTTAATGTGGGTGACATCATAGTCACAGGTAATGATCTTGAAGAGATGAAACATCTCAAACTTAAATTTGCGCAAGAGTTTGAAATCAAAGATTTGGGGAAGTTGAAATACTTTTTGGGCATAGAAGTAGCTCGTTCGGAAGAGGGAATTTTTCTATCCCAAGACAAGTATATTCTAGATCTTCTAGAAGAAGATACAACTATAGAACATAATATAGACTAAACGAGGCCAAAGATGATGAACCCGTTGACAGGGGGAGGTATCAAAGACTAGTGGGAAGACTAATTTATTTGTCACATACCAGGCTTGACATAGCATAAGCAATAAGTGTAATTAGTCAGTTCATGTATGACCCTAAAAATGTCCATTTTCAAGGAATGTATAGGGTATTGAAGTACCTTAAAACTACCCCTAGCAAAGGGATTATGCTTAAGAAAAATGAAAATAAGATAGTTGAAGCTTATAGAGATGCAGATTGAGCAGGTCCAAGCATTGATAAAAGGTCAACCAATGGGTACTGCACTATGTTTTTGGGTAATCTTATCACTTGGAGAAGTAAGAAGCAATCAGTTGTGGCTAGCTGGCTAGATCAAGTGTTGATGTAGAGTTTAGAGCTATGGCTCACAGTACATGTGAGCTCTTGTGGATTCGTATCATCCTAAATAATTTGAAAGTTAGGTGGCAAAGACCTATGAAGCTTTACTGTGATAATAAGTTAGCTATTAGTAATGCTCACAACCCGGTATAGCATAACAAAACTAAACACATCGAGATTGATAAGCACTTCATAAAAGAAAATTTTGAAAGTGGGCTTATCTGCACCCTATACGTTCCCACTACCAAACAGATGGCAGATGTATTGACTAAGGGGTTCGCAAATGCACAATTACAAGATGTTATAAGCAAGCTTGGAATGCAAGACATCTATGCACCTACTAGCTTGAGAGGGAGTGATGAAAATCAGAGCAGCAATTTAGGAGAAATTATTTCCTAATCATAAAATAGGAAACAAGAGGATATCATGGATATTTACTTTAGGAAATTGCTGTAAATAGGGGATATTGTTGTAAAGAGGAAAAATTTTAGTTAACTAAAATTAGGCGAGGACTTGTGTATATATTCAAATGCACTTGTTGTGCAAAATAAGAAAAAAGATTACTTCTTTCTTCAATATATATGCAAAGTAGTGCCTATAAAAATATCAGCAATATGATAAATTTTCTAGTTCATATCAATTTGCAAGGGGAGGAGGAACAAATATTCCCAAAGGTAACAAGTATTAGCTGCCAGTGGCTATGATGTTTCATGAAAAAGAAGGAGAAAGGGAAAAATATAAGACAAGTAGGTTAACAATTCAAGGGATGCCCCAATGCACAAAGTTCCTCGCTTTATGAGAGTTGGGAGAGGGTCATCAATTGTATACAACCTTCCCTTTGTATTTTACCAAAAGGCTATTTTCGTGACTCGAGCCTGTGACTTTTCAATCACAAAGGAGTAACCTTACCAATTGCTCCAAGGCTCGCCCTCAGGTTAATAATTAAATATCAAACAACAAAAACACGGTAATTTTAGAAAGGAACAAACAAAAATATCAAGTCATTTACTATCTTTGATACCAATAAAGAACTACCTTTCTGAAGGAACCAAGCATCAAGAAGATATTTCCACTTTCAACCAAAGCAAAAACTCTAGTGTCCTCCAATTCAATGGCTCTGCTGTAGGACTGGTACAATTATAGCAATAAGTTGACAAACTAAAGGGTAAGCTATAACAAAATAATCCAATGACAAGTCATGAAAGAAGTTAAGTTACATATCATCCACAACTTGCCTAGTAAAGGGCCTTGTTGCTTTCTACAACATAAATAACCTAGATACAAACACAAGAACAAGTGAATTGTAATCCTCCAAATTGTCTGTTTGTATGCATCTCCAAACTTGGGTTGGTAATAATAACGATTTATATGACAAGAGTTTTATTAATCAACATAATTAGGCCAACTCAGCACATTAGGTGCTACTTTGTAGCACAATATGATTGTGTCTCTCCTTCTCTTCAAAATTATGCCATGTAAGGACATATCAAGTCCAATGTAATATGTGTTTCTTCACTTTTGAATAACTTTCTACCTCCCCTTCACCCTACGCCAATAGTAAAAAACAATGTTAACAAACATTGACTACTAGGTCTGCAACTTTTGGGCACATAGGGGATAATGTTACTTTGAAATCACAAAATATAAATGTTGTGTTGAGATATATGCATAATCATTTTCCTCCCCATAAATTTTGATTTCTCATTGACATTTCAAAATCAATCTCTATGGAATTAGATTTCATAATTAAAAATTCAAGACTATGCCAAGATCAACCAGGCAACTTCTCCACCCCACCACAAGAGATTGTGGGATCCAACCATTACTCTTTCTCTACCAAGGGCTATCATCCCAAATGTATCAAAAACAAAGAAAAAGAAAAAAAACAAATAGCTCCGAAGAAGAAGAAGAAGAAGAAGAAGAAGAAGAAAAAGAAGGGGAAGGAAAAGAAGAAGAAGAAGAAGAAGAAGAAGAAGAAGAAGAAAGAGAAGTAGGAGGAGGAGGAGGAGAAAAGAACGATAAGGGGAAAAAGGAGAAGAAGAAAAAGAAGATCCACTGAGGGAAATGTTAGAGAAATTATAAGCCGGAATAGTAATGATGAATAAGCTGATAGAAATGAGTGACTTGTTCCTCTTTTTTGGGGAGGGCCTGACTTGAATTTCAGGGTAGAAATGTTCTTGGATCTCAACATCCTTGACTTATTAACATAAGCTGAGCACTACATGAGTATTGTAATATTATCACAGTGCATTGCTATGATAGAATTCCCCTTTTTTTTTCTTTTCAAAAAAATATTTTTGCCATTTAGCAACACATTATTTGAACAGGTTCTGTGTAAATCAATGATTCCACAAATGATAACATATCAGCATGTCGTCTATGTCCTAATGAACAAAAAAGAGTGTACCTTAATAGCAGCAGTAAACATCCCAAGTCGCTGGTAGGCAACACCGAGCGCCTATCAGAGGATAGAATGGGTGAAGGAAGAAAGTCAAAATGATTACAAGTATTGAGCAGGAGAAGAGTGAAATGAAGTAGATAAGTGAGTAAAACAAGAAAGAAGAGAGGGAGCTAGGCTTACTTCCCACAAATCAGCAGATGTAGGATAACCTCGAATTGCATGCTGGAGACAACGAACAGCTTCTGCGCAACGGTTGTGGTGCAAATGGAGAAAACCCAAACGACGAAAAGCCCAAAAGGCCCTGGGAGACTTTTGAGAGGCTTCGTTACAGGAGGCGAGCTCCAAGTTCTCTTTACCAGATCGGCGCAACAACTGACAGAGGGCATCACCTGAATCAGAATCATCAGGATGAAGAGAGACAGCCCTCTGGTAACATTTGAGAGCCCTCTGAGAATCGAGGGCAAAATTAGAGTAGTAATGTCCCAGGTACTTGAAAGCTTGAGCATTTTGTGGGTTAAGTTTGGCTGAGATTAAAAAATGCTCAGCAGCTTTCTCCTTGGACGTAGAATCAAGTCCTTCTTCCCACAACAACAGTCCCTGCAAATTTTCCATTTTGTTAGACACATTTCCTTTCGTTCTTTTCTTCGATGGACGCATGAAGCCATATCTAAACAAGACAAATAAGAAGGAAAACAATTGGATAAAAGAGAAAATGAGGGAGAGTATAAAATACAAGATCAGAATGGAGGGAGGGATCTTCCGGATGGGCCTCTACTGACTCTTCTAATTGTCTCAACCTCGTTGCTGCTCCTCCTCCTCCTTTTTCTTCATTTTCTCCATCAACTTCCTGAGATTCCATTTATCGAGAATTACCGAATAGAACATATGATGAACTCATATCCAAAGTGAGACATTCAGACTCCAACAAAGCATTCTGGAATACCCATTTTCAATAAAAACCCTAAAAGGATAATCACAACTATAAGTCTCGCACTGACTCTCATTTTTAAGCAAAATCTCAATGAGGGACGTCTGGCAGGTAGAGTAGAACTCTATGACAATTCCCAAAAACCACTTTAGTAGACTCGCATCGGAGGCCCGCCCACACGATTCCCGCCCTAAAATAGACGATAAAAGTAAGTAACAGACTGCTAAATATTTACCGGTGAAGAAAATTCCATTATTTCTGGACGCAGAGACTGGGATAATAGTTGGGAAATTTGACGACTGCTGATCGTAACCTCGATTACGAATATGTTACGTAAAATCGCTCTGCCCGCTATTTGTAAGCATTTGAACGGTGCTTTTGCCTTAACAATCCCCCAGTCTCTCCCTTTGGACAACCGCGGGCGGCGCCTTTAGCTTCTTTTTTTTATTTCGAACATTTTTCTTTTTCTTGTTTTCTTTTAATTTTGCCTTCTCACCGTCTCACGTGATCTTTTAACCTCCTCTCATGCAGGGGAAGAAGTTAGAACGAAGCGGTCTTTGTTAAGTTAACTAAAAAACTTCCATAAAAAAGAAAGTGATAATGATGGCTGTAGCTCTGATAATAGCGATTGATGATCAGTTATGAGATTGACCCATTTTGCAGGTAATATAATAATCACTGCAACGACAGACATTGTGTCTATTAACTTGTTTGTGAAACGCAAATGCATTATAACAAGAAGCATCGGAAACAAAGACAGAAGGTTGTGAAAAAGCCTAGAACAATCGGAAGACTTTGTTCGCCACCGGAAATAATGGGGGTAGGAGGACGAGCTGTTTATTTGGTGACCTGGGCGATCATGTTGCTAATAGAACTGGCCTGTTCTTTAGCCATTTCCACCATCGAATCCTGCAGTTTCAATCCTTAAACACTTGTACTTGTATCCAAAAGGAAAAAAAAAAAAAACAAATGGCAAAGAAGAAGAAGAAATTACATGTGCAGACATTAAGCGTATAACACTTCTCTTGCTTGATTCCTGAAACTCACCCGCTATCAGTATCTCATCCAGTATGTAATACGCCTGCGCATTTTGCACCAGCTTCTTCTTAATTTCACATAGCATCAAGCATTAACTAATTTATGAGTAAACGAGTGCTAACCTTGTGAAAATTGAAGATCAAATCGAGTTCACAGACCTTTCAAGTGACATGGGAATGAGAACAAATAAATAAAACCCAATCAGTTCATTAAAAAAAAAAAAAAAAGGAATGCTGTGGATGAGCTTTTGGTTGAATGAGGTATTAAGGGAATTGCTTACACTGCCAAAATAGCGATCGAGTATCTCAACATAGTGGTGAATAATATCAAGAACTTCGAGTTCATTGTCATTTTCATCGATGCACATACAGAAATAGAGCCCCGCATACCTTCTATAAACAACCTTAAAGCCTTTCCATTCCACGAAGTTGCAGAGCCTGGGACCTCTGTTCAGTATTATCCCACTCAGCTCCCTGATTACCTTTTGCGTGCCAACACACATTTCCCGTAATTACATTCGATTATGACATAACATTCGAAGAAGAAGAAAAGAAAAGGTTGGGAATACCTTTGCCCTGTCCTTCTGTGAATAAGGCGAATACCATTTCGTCAACCTCACTTTTCCTTGCCGACTAATCAGAAGAACAAAATGAATCTGTACAATACATACACAGACACACACAGCTGCATCGTTTGCCAAAGAAAAAGAACAAATCACAGAGCATCGGGAAAGATCGTGATTATTACCATGGTGATGTGGAGCAGTCTCTCTTCTCAAAACTAATGATATTTTCATCCACTTCGCTGAACCGTTTTACTATTTGAATGCGCAAAAATTTTGTAAATGGTCAATGGACTGTTTCACCATTTTCGCGGATCACGCTGCTTGTATAGATTTTCTTTTCCCTCGTGTCACGGGCCAGGCCAGATAATTCGAATTGATTCGAATCTCAGGTCGATCCAGGCCTGTTAGGTCGGGTTGGGTCTGCCTGATGGATGTTGATACAAGGCGAACTTAAACCACTATCCCCCTTGTTGAGACCGACAATCCCAATCCCAACCATTTTATTTCTTCTGATGCTACAATTCAAAAAACTTCTGAATATTATTTTGTTTCGATAGCTTTTTTTGATACTAAAATAATTAAAGAAATAATAAAGCGAACTCAAAATACTAATCACTCTGAGACAAGAGTAATAATTTATTATACACAACACATAATACATTGGTGGGCCTAGTCCAGGACCTGTCAGCGACCGAGGAATTAAAATTTAACTGCACTGGACAAATTCGTTTTGGACATGGATCAAATAGCGGAAGGAAGAGGCTTGTGGTAACCAATTGATGCATTTCTCAGGCTTTTCCCTCGCAATGTATCTTCTCAAAGCCTTGCATTGTTGTTCTTCATGATGACGGGATATCAATTCTAGTAGCTCCATCGAATCCATAGACATATCTTTCTGAAAATATGAAAGCAATTTTGGTACGAATATCTTTACTTCCTTTTGGTTTTGGATGTACACCCTTGCTTGTATGAATTCCTCTTTCGCAAGTCTTAGTTCCTCAAATATGTTCTTGCTACTATACACTCGAACCTTCAAGTAAAATTAAAAAAGAAAATGATTTCTCAAAGCTCACTTTCTGCATGTTTAAATAATTGAAAGAACAAAAAGAACCAGTTTTCTTACCGGTGGGTCCGAGAACGCCCCCGAACAGAGTGCAAAATGCACAAGCGGTTCTGGATACTCCAGGGCATAAACATGTTTGATGTTTCCGTTCCTCAGTTTCCTTCCAGGGGAAAACAGTGCTGGTAGCCACTGCAACCATTCCACACACATTTCATGCAAATATGGAGAAATCATACTATTATCGTCTTGTCTAATAAGAATTCCTAAAGCATCAGCAAAATGTTTGTCAGGACAATAGTTTGCCAAAACATAATGAAAAATGGCTGCATTCATGTGCATTATCGTGTACATATAGCTAGCTACCTCCAACAGTAAAAATACAAGATTTTCCCAATTTATCAACATAGTCATACCCTCTGTGAGTAGTGCGACCGCACTCCAAGAATTGAATTCTGTATCTTACATGCGTTTATGCAATGTCCACCCACATTGTAAGCCGCCTGAAGTGATTATACAACAACATTAATCAAAGTATGAATAATCCAACTTTAATGTGACAGACAAAGTAACAGATAATATAGATTACATTTTCTCACCTTCAGAATAGACGCATTTCTTACATGATTACGATTCCCATAAGCTAAATATGCCTGCAAGAAAGTTTCATATCATCCGGACCATATTTACAGCAATTGCAATAGTCTTTTCCTTCTACATCAGCCATAGTTTCTGAATTCAAAGACACGAGATTTCATGATCGAGGTGGCTATGTATACAAGCCAGTAGGATATCGAACCCAACCATTGGACCCCTCTCTGTTAACTTGTTAAGCTCTAGGATAAATAGTTTCTTGATGTTGCATCCTAGCCTCTCAGACGGGTCTGAGGTCAATTACTCAGGACCGTCACTTTGGAATCAGATATTTAGTACCCAAGAAATGCTAGACATGGATCAGCCTGAAAACTTGTAAGTTTGGAATTTATAGTCTGTATCATCTACAACTACTTTCCTGCAGCATCGATCAAGAATGTATGAACAACTTCCACTTGTTATGGGTTAAATGTAGTTATGCCAGATAAACTAATCTTGTTTCCTGCTGTTATTAATTATCCTTAGGGGAAAGTAGAAGGAAATTTAAGAATTTAGAATACTAACATGCATGACCAAGGCGTTATGGATGTTAATCCAAAATGCAAGTTTCCCTTCCCTCCTCATCTTCCTTGGATCCACCTTCTCAAGACTTTGTACCATTGACCTACACCGCTATAAAGCAGTGAGAAATATACGAAGAGCAGTAACGTTTTGAATGCTTAGATAAATTTATGAGGATGGTATTTGAATGCTTAGTTAACTTCTCCCATTCAGAAAAGACCCACAAACAAGGATGTCATTTGTCCCTAGCCAGAATTACGAACTATAATTCCTTTGCCTGATGTCTACTATTATGGTATCATAAAGGATGACATAATTTGGAGCTACAATGCTTGGTTAGAGTTCTAAAGTTAAAGGGTGCCTAATTTTAAAACAGGGATGTTAACCACCTGAAACTTTTCAGTGCTGTAGCAGCATAAATAAGAGCGTCATTATCTAAGCACAGGTTCACAATCTCCACCATTCCAGCATAAGGTCCATTCCTTTCTTTCAATCCTTGAAGTTGGCAATCTATAGCATCCTCATTGCAATGTGGACTCCAACAATCTTGAGGATTTTTTGAAGAAAATATACTGGAGGAAGACAAAGATGACAGGGGAGAAGCTGATAAACCAATTTGGCGATATTGGTGGTTGTCAAGTCTGCAGTAAATAGAAGAAATGCATCTCACTATGTCTTCAGAAAGTCTATCTGGAGTCATAAGGCTGTCAAATAAGCAGGAAGCACCCAGGTGATCCGCAAGACTGCGATGACCAGAATCAGCATTTTTCTGGTCCTGCAATGATCAGGCATCTTAGTTTTTGAACCCAACCCAAAAGGCAGATTATTTTTGTGGACAAGCATGCATACCTTCGTTCTCTTCGAATGAACGGTGGCAGGGCAGCTTTGCCTTTCCAAAATCGGCCGAACTTGCGGAGGAAAGCTTTGATCAACATGAATGGAACCACTTATTCGTGCACATGATTTTATATCCTGATTTCTCTGATTTGACACAACTTGAAATGGTGATCCAACCTTGTGTTGTAAATGGTTATTGTCGATATATGGTAAGGAGGGCAGCTTTTCCTCAAAAGCTGCTCGATAGAGTGAAAGAAGATGACGCTCCAAGTGCAATATTTCAGCCTCAAGTATGGCAATCTCCTTCCTGATTTCAGCAGAAGGCTGCAATAGGTAACAAGAGGTCATTATAAGACACGGAAAGATTTTCACTAAGATTACTAATATATAATGCAGTATTAAAAATTAAAAGGAATAAACAGAATAGGTAAAATGTATGTTGTTCTCTTTCTTTATCCTGTTTCTTTAATGCTATCTTCTTGCTTTCCATGAAAAGATACAATTCTGACTACAGACTCCTTTCTTGCCCTCAAATTATTAGATATTGGGAAATCTTTTCTTTAAATGGGCAATAATAGAACAGGAACGTGTATTAAACCTTAGGAGTGGGAGTTCCGTGACTAGGAATTGAAATGATGGCATTAGAACCCACTTTGTTCTCTGAATCCCAACTAAGCGAAGCCTCACAGGATGAATCTTCCTTCAACTTTACGATCTGTAGCATGAAAAAAAAAAACTGATTAAGAAAGAAGGCATTTCGTTAATGTGATACGGCTATGAAATTTTACCAACTGCAACCATCAAGTAATGGACTTAAGAAATTATCTTCTCTAAAAGACAATGTTAACGAAAGTTCCGTCTGCAGTGATGGAGTTGAGGACAGTCATTTGGAAGCATTGGAAAAAAAAAAGGAACAAGATGCATAAATTTATTCAGAAAAGGTACAACGGTGCACACACTCCACTAAAAGAGCTGGAAAGTCGCACACTCTTCATATCGTGACGCATAGAGTATACAGTATATATGTTATGGTTGGTAAATTATAGCAAAAGGAGCGATGTAAAGTGAACTGAAGAAGTACTCTAATAAGAACTAGTTGCTTAGGAGTGGAGAATGGAGAAGGATACTACTTACAGAAATTGACTGGGAAGATGTCTTGGAGTTTACATTACCAAGAAGAGTGAAACCATTGATCATGTCAGCGAAGGGAAAACTGCAGGTAAGAGCATGACAAATGAAGTCAGAAAATGGAGTTTCTTGGATTTGGCAATAAAAAGCAAAAAAAAAAAAAAAAAGAGAGAGAAGAAAAAGAAGAGACAAGTTTTACCTTGGGGAAGTTTGGAAGGGAAGAGAATGAGATGAAGACGAAGACGAAGACGCAGACGCAGACGAGATGTTATCTGAAGCAGACATCCTATTGTGCTTGTATTCGTGTGTTACGACCATCTGGAAACAACCTGTACGTCGAGTAAATTGTATACTTTGTGTAATGAGTTAGTTCTCAACCAAAACGACCATAATAGGATTGGGACCCATGCTGATCGAGCATGGAGTTGTTGCAAAAATTAAAGTCGTAAGAAAACACAAAGAGGAAGAAGAAGAAGAAGAGACGCGAAAGGGACCAGACCATATGATATGACTGGCATGGAGTGACAAGGAGGGGCATTACTTACTAAAAGAAGGAGAAGCAATTATTATGAATCATATATCTTAGTGGCCTATCCTCTTTGAAATCATTTGTATGTGTATTAAACAAAAACAGGAGAGAGATCGTAAGATGTAATATGCAATTAGTTAAAAATTGTTTGGGATTAGATTCAGTAGAAGAGTGGTGAAGATTACGCAGGAAAGGCAGTGGGAGTCGGACAGAGCAGACGACAGGGACAGATGTATTAGTTCTGCCAACTCCCTTCCAACACCAACCAAGACACATGCATTGCAGTTGCAGTTACAGATGCTTAATATTATTAATATAGTTGATTATTTAATTAAAGGAGAGAGTCAAATCCTTTTGTGGCTGTTCATGATGGCGAGGATTTCTTTTTCTAATTTTCAATCGATATCAAAATCGGTAATAAATATAAAAAGCGTTTCTTTTTTACTTTATAAATAAATTAAAGAGCAATAGGTTGGCCTTTTTGTTAATATGATCATGAAAATCAATTCAATTGCAAGTGATACCTTACGAGAGAGAGAGGCCTTAGCTGTCGTTCCTCTTTGCATTGAAATTAATTATTGGTCTTAGCTGTTAAATGATTATACAATAGTACTATACCCAACCCACATCCAACACTCCTCTATTTTGGTCCAATTACATGGATGTACACTTTGCAGCTAGCCATGGGTCCAGCCTATTTAATACAAACTGGCCAGCCAGAACCACCATAACACCCTCCGGTCATACTTGTACTGTCCTTCCTTTCCATTTTCTTCAATCAATACCCGTCGTCGTATACACTTTTCTCGTTGCATTGTACAGGAAAAATCCTTTGTTTACCTCGATAATCTGATAGTAACATTTGATGTGTTACGTTAGTAAACTAAGGGTAACTTATTCAACACCACGCCTGGTTTAAACGAGTTTAGTTGACAATTGACCGGTTCGTTAGCACTTGCCACCCGTAGATGGAACAAAAGGAAAGGAAGGAAGGCTGAAATTACCAGACCCAACAAGGGAACTACTACAATATAAAGTGGGCTCGTCAGGGCAGTAGAGTCCAAACTATGAGTCAGTTGGACTGAACTTCGGATTTCATATATGATTGAGTGGACTTTGGACACAGGCGGGTCCCGTTCTGTCGTGTTCGTGTGGGAAACTCCCACTCGTGTGCATGTCCAATGTATGATATAATTAGAATATTAAATCATAGGCATCTAGTCTATTTTGTGTCCACGGAGAAGAAGACGATCGAAAATTAGCCTATATAAATTTGGTGGAAGACGTCAAACGTCTGCTACATATATCAACAACAACATCTATCATCCCCCTTTTGTTCTAATCAGGGGCTTCAATAATTGAAAAGGGGCAGTCAACGGTCAATCACAGTTTGGCATCTTATGGTATTTTATGTGACATTTGATTCCTTTTTTCCTGTATAGATGCACGGAAGCAGCCAAATTATCGAAAAGTTAGTGGCCTAATTAGTGCCATTTCTTTTTCCTAGGGACAGCTTCAACGTAGCTGCTGCTTCTAAATTCTATCTCCACCTTGCACTGAAGCTATAGATAGCTTAAGGAACGAAAAGTGGGTGCAGACAGAGACATTCTTCGTTCTTCCTCGCTATACTTCTCCTTTTCCTTTTTTTCTGTCACGACACGAAAGCTCTGGCTGATAGTCGTGCTCGTGCATGCACTTGGTTTAATTAATTTAATTATTTTCTTCGGTAATAAACAATTCATAATCGTACAGGCCAATCAATATTAATCTGCGAACATGAGGGCCCCACCTGATCATTCAATGTTGCAAAAAGTGATAACAACCTTTAATTGTGTTTGAAACTGATTGCAATTTGTTTTTAACCTTAACCCCCAAGTAAAGCAATTAATCATGCATAACATCAAAGGTAAGACCGAACAATTTCTTTTAGAGGCAGTTACCAATTACGTATCTAATTGTATATATAAACCGTGTTAATAATAAAATAATTGAAATAAAAAAAAAGGCATAAAATTAAAGCTACTTTTTCCATATAATTAAATGCGAAACATATACATGTTCGCATGTATGTATACATATGGTACAGAAAATGGAAAAATGACATCACGATCTTAAGAGGAAGATACTGAGTTCTTGACCAGAACTGCCCACGGGATTAATCATGTGAAAGGACTCCGAATCAACTGATCCGATGACTCGTTGGAAACTAGCACGAAGGTACATGAGATCTCCGTCCTGGGATTTAGGGGCCGCAGGCAAAACGCCGGCGCCAACTGAGACTGACTGCATCTGTTTGAATACGGCTGCGTCATTCACCGTCATCTGCCTCCTCAAGGCGTAACCCACCTTCCTGCCGTTGCAGTACATAGACCACGCCGCCACGTTGAAGAGGGAGGACCGGTTCGTGCCTTCTTTTCCCCTGTTGCTGCAGGAGCATTCCAGTGCTATTCGGAGCAACCCATACTGCATCTCTCTTGCAAGGAACGCGGTTGGCACCGCGAATTCTAGCAATATAATAGGAGAGCTGTGCGTGTGCTCTTGCAGGCAAAAACTCACCTTACTCTTCCTGTAACCAAAGAAGGTCCCTGTGACGACGCTGGAACTGGACCCAGAGCCTTGATGATGAGTTGTTGACAATGATGGGGATGAGACTGTGACGTCGTTCGCAAGTGAATCCGACGGCACAAAACCACAGCATGGAACCATGCACTCCACTAGAGACCTCAACGAACGCCGGAACCTTACCTCTCTCCCACACTCCACAGAGGTTGGAGCATCGAGAATATGAAGGGGGCCTCTTTGATTGCCCAGATCAATCATCATCCTCATCTCGGTTGGACTTCTAGTATGTTACGAGCATATAAATGAGTGAATTATTAGTACGTAGTATATATGAAAGCGATGAATATTTATTTGCTCAGTAGACGTAGAAAACACACAGTGAAAAGGGGAAGAAGAAATGGCAGCTGGATGCCTCCAAACTCACACTTATACTGACGAGTGTTATTTTTAAGAAACGCAAGGAAGGAGAAGATATTAGATAGAATAATGAGGTGAAGAGTGAGTGAGTCGTAAAGCCTATAAATAAGGAGTAGCGCTTGAGAGAAAAAAAGTATGCGTCGTATCGAAGGAGACATGAGGGCATGTAGAAATGAGAAGGCACGGGCATGGGGTGGACAATAATTCTGCCCACGAGGGAGTGTGGGATCCAATCTTGGAAGCACTTGCGAAGCGGAGGTGCGCGTGACGTGACCAGTCCCTGTTCCGACTGTAACCCTTATCTTTTGTTCTAAAAAATAATCATATGCTATGTCTTAAAGTATGTTATTTGTTTCTAATCATACGTTATATGATTATCATCAGATCATAATTAAGTGTAGTATTAGTTTGGTACGTGTAAGGGAAATACACAATTGAGGAGAAAAAAGAATAAGCAAATCCTGGCAACAGTTCAGTAGATAATTCCGTAAGGCATGATGGAGTTACAGTGGACGTTTCAACCAACAAAAGGAAAGCAGAGAGGTGAGATCGATGGCATGCACGAGGCAATGATTAGACCCAAATCAGTCCCTGCCTGTCCCCAACTTTAACAACTACTATCATTCAATGTCGATTGGTGATGTCCCTTTTTATTCACTTTGCAAATAGGGATTAATATGACATCGACCCCCGTGCAATTTACTAAACAAATTTGTGTAATTTTAGTTTAAAGAGTAGAGATTCAAATGTTTAAAATATTTTTTATCTACTTCAATGTACAAATTTTTTAAGTTCATTATAGTATTAATTTCTAGAAATATTATTAACTGTAATTTACTAAAATTCTTCAATAATTCTATTGTAGAGTGACACAAATAATTTTACAAAATTAAGCGGTAAGTTCTTGTGAAGTAACATATTATAATAATTATCAAAATACACAAATTTTGGATCTATGTTCAAACCTCAGTCGTTTTGTTTGTTGAAAAGCAACTTAAACTGCAGAAGATTGTTGTAATTTCAGCACTCTTATGTATTATGTACTACTTCCATTGCAAAAAAAGTAAAAAATACCGATCGAATTTTTAAGATCTTATTAGTCTAATATTAAAAGTTTAAGGAGTTTTTTAGTTAAAAATGTGAAAAATTTTCATTTAAGTCCAAAATTTTATTTTATACGTAATAATAAGAACCTATTTGAATAGAAATACCATCGCGAATATGTATTTTACGATGCACAGAAATGACGACAATATTAGAACGATTGTTGTTGGTGGACAAAATATTTATAAATAGTCGTGCCACTTATACGTGTTCAAATTTGATTATAAAACAAATAACAAAAGGATGGAAAACATTTATAAGGCATTCGAACCGACACGACACCGGTGCTTAACTTTCTGCACGCTTTCTGCACCTATTCTTCGGACCACTTTTAGAACCAAATCCTGAAATGGGATCAAATTAAGTTGGTGGAGGATTCAATTTTCGATCTTGTAGGGCTTCATTTCAGTTTTTATATGTGTGCCACTGATAACACGTCAAAGTTTATGAAACCTACTTTAGATCTGTGATTAATATGTATATTTTGGAACAAGGAAAGGCAGTTCATTTATAATCGTCCTCCTCCTTTCTTCGACTTCCCTTCCTTTCTTTTTTAGTTCTCCGTTCTATTTCTCTCCTTTTACTTAATGCATGCACATACCTTAAGACGATTTCAGCAAAAGTCTTTGACGTTTGGGGTTTCTAATGTTAATGGATGGATGTGGCAATCATTGCGAATGCCTCGAGCTCGAATAGTTTCACATATATTTCATTTATGTTATGGTAATGCGTATGACACCAATTCCCATTCAACGATCACTGAATTAGTTAGGCGTGTCATTTACGTGGAGAGTTATAAAGAGTTTAATGGTAGACAAGCATAATTGTCTGTGTTAAAGTTGAGGTATTTGGTTTGGGTGGGTTAACCGGCTTACGTGGTTGCGGTTCAGAGCCCGGCCCAAGACAATTTAGTATTGTGCCCTTTGGTCTGCCAGGGTGAGGTTGCGGCTCGCACCCC
>JANZLD010000005.1:78013412-78027281 GCA_026413575.1 Erythroxylum carthagenense | reverse complement strand
ACAAGATAATAAAATCAAACATGTTTTTGTTTTCAGTTTTTTATTACAAATCTCAACCAAACATGTTTTTGTTTTCAATTTTTATATTATATATCTCAACCAAACAGGTTTTCATTTTTTTAAGAAAAAAACAGAAACATAAAATAAACAACATAAACAAAAAACAACAGAAAAACAGAAGTAGAACCAAACGACCCCTAAAAATATGACCCGAACATCAGATACGATATGCTGACGTAATGTCATCAAAGTGTTTGTCATTAGTACAGATTAGAAGTATGTTTTTTTTGGATAAATGAAGCAAAATTTTAATATAACTTTACTCAATTTCCAAATTATTTAAATTATGAAAATAGTTATAAAATTAAAAACTCTAAATAATAATTTTATTAATTCTATCATATTAATTTTCTTTATTTTTAATAGTGATTTATATTAAAATAATTTGACTTAAATTTAGTAAAAATTTTAAGTAACAATGTTATTATTTTAAAAATCAATAAAATTATAAAAGGAAGTTGTACAATTGTGTGGTGGGTCTAAAATAAAGCCATATAAAATAACTCTTCGAAAGAGACCAATAATCAGATATCAATGGATCTATATATATATAAAAAAAAGGCAAGGAGATTATACACAAAGCTCTATATCCGTTATATGTCCTAGAATATGCCCATTTCCTCACTCATACTACGACAAAGTTTTGTTGTAACCTTCAAATTCGTAGCCAAATATGTCCATCTTATGTCAAATTGAGTGAACAAAACTACTTTTATTTTAGTATTGATATGATCGAATTTTGAATTATTTAAATATGATCCAATTAAATTTAACTAGAAAAGATCACCAGACCTTAAGAATACATATGGTTCTAGTTCAAGTTTGATCCTGAGTAGGTCTCCCAAAATAATCCTATTTTGGATAAGTTTTCGAAAAACAACATTGTTATGGTAACGAAGTCTTTTTAGGTAACAACATCTTTAGTTTCTTTAAATTTAAGATCAAAATAATGTTGTTATGGGAACTTTACTCAAAACAACATTTTTTGGTAGACAATTGGATTGTTTAGACTTTTTAGATTAGACCTAAAACTAACCCCTTAAATTCGAAGCTGATCTAAAATTTAATTAAATTGAACCTCAACTGGTGACTTATAGTCGAACCCTATTTCCATGTTTACCTGTTGACAAGAAGTTTAAAAAAAGAGGAGGTGATACCAACGATTGATTTAATTTTAAAATGTTTGCTTATTTTTTAAGGTAGAAGTAAAATAAATCATTTGATGCCTATTTGTTACATAATTACAAGATAAGTGTTAAACCTTTAATTTTAAATTGCAAAATTGTATAAGCATTGACGAGCTTTGATTGATGTTTGACACTAGGGTTGATAGAACAAGGCAAAGACTTGCGAGTAAGCACGTAAAAGTGGCCATCATCGATGATAACTTGAGAGTAGGTGAGCATTAATATGCATTAGAGCACATTGACAGAAATCTTTGACAAGATGTACGATTCAAATATGAGACCTAAAGATGATGACACAACTAAGTCATGTTGAGTCCAACGGTGTGAGAAGGCATTTAACTTTGACAAAGAGGTCGAAAGGTATATAAAGAGGTTTAATATATAATAACTCGTGTTTTCGCTAACTTAGGTCATGGACCAATGAGACTACACTATGGACGTGCTTGGATGGATCATGCATAAAGATGGCTCAAGATGTCTAAACGGAAGGCTCATTGAGACACTTATCTTCAAGATGTAATGATGTAACAAAACATGGCAACAATATACAAATAGTAGCCTAAAAAAGTGGAAGTGCTACCTTACAAAGCGGGAGCATTTCTTTAAATAAACGGAAAGTGGTTCAAATGACATGACAATGGATAAATATCTTCTAAACACTTATCTCATGTGTAAAAGTGAAGTTAATGGCCAAAAGTGGATAACTCCCTACTAACTTAGTGGAGTTAGTGGAAGAAGTGACATTTTCCCACTTCTTTAGTGTAGTCGAGACAATGGGTAGTTTTAGCTTTTTTAGTTCCTAAGTTCTTGTAAAGCTATATAAAGGCATTATTTATAGTTTATTTGTGTGAAGTATTATACATTCAATCATCTGTAAGAGAGATGACAACTTTGGGAGAAAGTTCAATTATGAGAGCTTTAAGTAAGGATTTTTTTTTTTGGTATTCTTGTAGGGTTCTTCAAGTTGGAAGAAATTCAAATTCCTTTGTATTGTATCTTTAAAATTTTCTTAAGAAAAGGTTGCTTTATTGTAACTCTCTTATTTGTCCCTTTTGATTATTTGTGTAAAACACTTGTATTATGATAGTGGAGTGAAACATTTAAACATGAGTGATGTGAAACATTAAACAAAACATAATTGTTTATTGGCAATCATGAAAGGAAGACTAAGTTGAGCTTTGCAACTTAAACTTGACCACCACATAAGGATTTTACCAAAATCATCCTAATTTTGTTGCACCTGAACAAGTCCCTATGACAACTAGTATCAAAGCCTTGTTTAGATAATAATAGTCAATGGAAGTAAATTAACGGATATAGTTTCTCGATTAGTGGCAATCATTAGTCTTCTAACCTTAACAGATGAGAGAGTGATTCCTTACTTGTAACATTTGAAGTAATAAAAATTAAGCTTCAAGAGAAAAGGAAAACACTTTTAAGGAATAAACAAAGGCTTATGAAGAGCTGAGCTACAACTTGTTGATGCTTAAACATGCTACATCTAGGCATAAATTGGGAGTTCAATTAGAGAGCACTTAGGTAAAAATGTGTAAACCGCAAAATTTTTATAGCAAGTGAAGTGTCAAGAAGCTCAAAATTTTCTTATGGGACATAGAATAATAGTTTGCAACAAAAAAGGTATCTAATTCGGAGAAAGTATCTGTCATGACTATATATATGGTGGATAATGCAAAGCTGAGGTAGAGAGTGAATATCTCTAATGGCGTCAGTGCAGGTAGACCTCCTATCAACAATTGGGAGAAAATAAAGGATGTAACAGACTAGTTTCTTCCTAAAAATAGTTAATGGCTCGTGAGGGAAGCTTTGAAGCAGTTAAAACAAGAAGACTCGATGCTTGACTATATAAGGAAATTCACGTTTTTGTTGTTGGATATGCAAAACATGTCAAAGGAAGACAAGTTGTCCAACTTCATAAGTAGCTTGCAAGGTTGAATATAAATGGAGCTTCAAAGACAAAACGTGAAAGACTTCTCGAGAGTAATAATGGTTGTAGATACTTTGGTGGGTTTTCAAATGCCACCAACTATTTAAACTAGCAATAAGGGTAAGAAGAATGGTGGGACATATAATGGTTTAGCGAAAGGTAAGGAGAAGTATGTGAATCTTCTCAATGTAAGTTTAAGAAATTAAAAGAAATGAGATATTTCTTGTTTCATTTGTAAAGGGCAGCACTTTGTTCTTTAATGCCTAAATCAGACGGTGGTTAAGCAGCAAATCAATTCCATGGTCAGGATGGATCAAGGAAAAGGAAGTGAAGACTCGACAAAAGAAGTCTACGTCAATAATTATGCTATGTTGGGTACAATTGACCCCAACAATAAAAGATTAGCTTTTTCCTAACTATCTTGTTTGTCCCTTTTGATTGTTGATGCAAAACACTTGTGTTGTGAGAGTGGAGTAAATACATAGACAAGAGTGACGTAAGGCGCTCAGAAACATATGGAATTATTGGCCGATGAGCACAAAGGGATAGTTGAATTGAGCTTTGCAACTTAAGCTTGACTAAGATATAAGGACTTCGGCAAAATTATTCTAATTACTCTGTACCCAAAAAAGTCCATGTGATGATAAGTATCACATAATTTCATGTATATAAAACCTACTTTTTAATAGAAAGATGATTTAAGTAGAGCAATTGAGGTGTATTCCAATTATAAGCCTTAATAAATTTAAAAAGGTTTAAATATTGTAATGCATACTTACAAGCAACATTAAGTGGATACATCACTATTAAGTAGAAGGACCATAATTATATTGAAAATGTTGAATTTTTATTTTTATTTTAAAAATTAAAGCTTATTTGTTTGCAATATTTAATTATTATATAAATATTTATCATATTTTAACTTTTTATCTATTCATATTTTTAAAATAATATTATATTGAAAATTTTATAATTGGATCATACACAAGTTTTGACTAGTACTATAACTTATTTTCAGAATTTTATTATTAACCTACAAATAGTTTGTACATTTTATCATAATTAATTATTTGGTAATTAATATTAAAATAATAAAAATTCAATGAAAATCCTTTATATATTTTTTAATACTATAAGATATTTTTCTAAAACCTTTTAAAATAATAAAAATATTTTAAAATAAATAAAAATATAGATGTCTCATAGTCATAAGCATGTGACAAACTCAATACTTACGAAATTAGACTACTTTTTGCATTGATTTCCTAGCCTCAAGTAGAAATTCTGTAGACATTGAATGACAAAACTGATCACATTGATTCCTTAATCGTTGTTTGAAAACTTTAAACTTGTATCACATAATTTGGCTTTAAAACTTTCTAGTGGCATATACTGGAAGAGATTGGCTATGTTGTCCTAGCTTTTAATTCTTCTAGTGTCTCCCATTGCCTTGGTGGTTGTTGCTCAAGACCTCAGCTTCATCTATAATGGCTTTAAGTCATTAGCCAATCTAAGCCTTGATGGTGTAGCTAGTTTCCCCTCCAATGGCCTTTTGATGCTCACCAATGAAACCAAGCACGAGCAAGGTCACGCCTTTTGTCCAAATCCAATAGCCTTCAAGACCTCTTCTAACATTTTTGCTCTCTCTTTCTCAACCTCTTTTGTGTTTGGTATTGTATTCGGATATCCTAAACTCGCCGCTCGTGGATTCTCTTTTTTAATCACTCCTGCTAGAGGCCTACCAGATTCTCTTCCAGGTTAGTATCTTGGTTTGTTCAACAAGACAAACAATGGCAAAGACACCATCCATGTTTTTGCGATTGAGCTTGACATAGCTGCTTGGCCGAAGTTCAATGATATTAACGACAACCACGTTGGGTTCAATATAATGGTTTAAGATTTGTTAAATCAACTCCGATAGGTTATTATACTGATCATAGAGGTAAGTTCATGAACTTGAGTCTTATCAGTGGCAAACCAATGCAAGTTTGGGTGGATCATGATGGAATAAGGAAGCAAATTAATGCCACTTTAGCTCCAATTCATGTTGATAAACCAACTACGCCACTTCTTATTGGAATCTAACCGTGATCGAATCAAAGGGGCCGCAGAAAACAAAATTTTTATAGATTCCGAGTGGATCCCGATAATTGATTAAACTTGAATAAAACATAAAACAATTTAGAAATCGTAACTTGTTCTCTTTTCATGGAAACATCTTTGAAATGTTTTCTGATTGATCAAGCACCAGTTGTCCAATTGTCCAGCCTATGATGGTATCCGCAGAGCAATTTCCGAACTACTTTTGAGAAGAAGAAGACAAAAGTACTAGCTTCTAAAAGCTCTCTGTTTAAATAGAAAAATAATGACAGTCATTTATTAAAATTAAATCTCTTTAATTATAATTAGAATCAAATTCTAATTCTAATTCTAATTAGTTTAATTTTACTAAAATCAAATATCTCACATTTGATTCCTAAAGTTTCTTAGACTTTAAAATTAAGTCTACCTTAATTAAATTGATTTTTCTTTCACAAATTGCTCTTTGATGTGTGACTCATTAGGTTCCTAATAAATTGGCAATGATTATAAATTCTAATTCTAATTCACAATTAAAATTAGATAAATTAAAACTCCTTTTAATTTATCTTTAGTTCCCCAATTAAAGAATTCATAATCATAAATCATGATTGACATCTAACAACATGCCATGATTACCCACATATTAGGAATGCCAAAGTGATTGACTTAACCTATCTATGTATAGCTATAATGTATAACTTAATCCTTTCGTCATTCAATATTCTAATTGGACAGAGTATAGATATAGTGTCTACTCTTATCATCCAATCATGTTCATTATTGCTAATTTATAATTGATTTATAATTAAAATTTGAAAACTCCTTTTCAAATATCAATTCACTCTTGCCAGAGAATTTCATAAATCATTACTAATAAAAAACAACAGAATATTCTCTCTAATTACTTTAGAGTGACGAATCTTATATTGACTTACTCAACTATCTACATATGGTTCATAATATATCCAATTACTACTGACTGAATTATCCTAGGATGTTTCATAAGTAGCATCAAAATAGTAATTCCCACACTAGATAACTTGGTAATCTAAAGTCTGAGGATCAATTATACAACTATCATTATGAAATAATCCATAAACACATAAGTAATATTCCATTTGGAATTCTCATAATCAGGTCAGTTTAGTGACTTATTCTCTAATAATCACTCACATAATAATCAGGTCACAAATTACTTTCTTCATAAGAAAGAAACATAATGTGTGCTAGTTTTACCGTTTCAACAATATCTAGTCTTGATGAAACTACAACTAAGAACATTTAGGAATAACACGTAAGTGTAAATTGAATTTTATAATTATGATTTCATCATAATTTAAATTATACGGTAATTATTCCAAGGATTTTATCTTTATTATTAAAACATAAAATATAAATTAGATTAGTACACAAAGATAAATAAAGCCTTTCATTAATAAAATTTAATGTTATACATTAATTTTCATCCAATTGATTGACTGCAAGGGCATAAACTAACAATCTCCCACTTGCACTAAAGCCAATCATCTATGAATCTATTGTTATATCCATCCATATGATGATCATGTCCCTTTTGAGATAATGTCTTAGTAAGAGGATCTGCTAGATTCTCTTCAGTAGGAACTCGCTCCAGTGTTATATCTCTCTACTCCACTATCTCCGTGATCAAGTGAAACTTTCTGAGTACATGTTTGGACTGTTGGTGAGACCTAGGTTCTCCTTTGCTTATGCAATAAAACCATTGTTGTCACAATATAATATTATGGGCTTAACAATGCTAGGAACCACGCCAAGTTTAGTGATGAACTTCTTGATCCAAACTACTTCCTTTGTTGCCTCTAACATTGAAATGTACTTTACTTCGATCATTGAATCTGTGATGGTTAGTTGTTTGGAACTCTTCCAACTAACCACACTACTATAAAGAGTAAAAATATACCCTAACTATGATCTACTATCATCTTGATCTGACAAGAGAATGGCATCCGAATGACCCTAAACTCTCAGCTCAGCTCCTTCATAGGCCAAAAAATATCTTTAGTCCTTCTTAAGTACTTCAAGATATTTTTCACATCTATCCAATGACTCTCACCAGGAATAGCTTGATATCTACTTGTTATGCTTAAAGCATAAGCAACATCTAATCTAATACATAGCATCGCAAACATGATTGATCCAATTGTCGAAGCATATGGAATATAATCCATTTTATCTCTCTCCTTTTATGTCTGTGGACATATACTCTATGAGAGAGAAATCCTATACGATATGGGTAAGAATCCCCTCTTGAAATTCTCCATGTTAAGCCTCTTTAGCACGTTATCTATGTACGTAGATTGAGATAATCCATGCAACCTTTTTGATCTATCTCGATAAATCTTTGTACCTAGTATATATGTTGCTTCTCCCATATCCTTTATGGAAAAGTTCTTAGATAACCATAGCTTAGCAAATTGGAGCATTAAAATGTCATTTCCAATAAGAAATATGTCATCCATATAAATCACTAAGAAAACGATTGCACTCCCACTTACCTTATTGTAAACACAAGGTTCATCCAAATTTTTGATAAAATCAAACTCTTTAATTATTTCATCAAAAAGAATGTTCCAGCTCCGTGACGTTTTCTTAAGTCCCTAAATAGACCTTTGCAACTTGTATACTTGGTCAGAAAATTCGTTGGATTCAAAACCTTCAGGTTGTGTCATATACATATCCTCTTATAAATTCCCATTGAGAAATGTTGTTTTGACATCCATTAGCCAAATTTCATAATCATGGTGTGTAGTTATAGCCAATAAAATCCTTATGGATTTAAGCATTGCTACTGGTAAAAAAGTTTCATCAAAATCAACTCCTATTTTTGTCTGTAACCTTTTGCCACCAACCTTGGTTTGTACGTATGTATATTTCCATCCATGTCAGTTTTCTCTTAAAAATCCATTTACACCCAATAGGTACTATACCTTCAGGTGCGTCCACTAAAGTTCATACTAGGTTAGTGTACATAGATTCTATTTTAGATTTCATAGCTTCTTGCAACTTTAAAGAATCAATGTTTAACATTGCTTCTTTAAAAGTAGTAGGCTCATCATATATAAGTGATACATTATCCTTTCTATGCTCAATATATAGATCTAATCTAGTGGGAGGACGACATATCCTACTAGTTTGTCATAGACTAGTTGTCTCTTAAACACTCGGTTGTACATTATATGTATCAACTTAAGGTTCTTGTTCCATGTCGATGTGAATTTGTGGTTCTTGAACTTCTCTAAGTTTGACCTCACTCTCACTACTTTCTTTGAGAATAAATTCTCTTTCTAAGAATGTGGCATGTCTTGAGACAAACATCTTTTGTTCAATAGGATGATAGAATTGATAACCGAAGCTTTCTTTTAAATACCCCACAAATTTGCATTTATCAGATATAGCACGCTTCACGTAAGCATCACATCCCCAAATCTTTAAGTGTGATAATCCAGGTCTTCTATCAGTCCATATCTCATATGGTGTCTTATCAACCGATTTATATGGAACTCTATTTAGAAGATATATTGCAGTTTTAATTATGTATCCCTAAAAGGATATAGGAAGGACTGCATAACTCATCATGGAATGTACCACATCTAATAGTGTACAATTTCTCCTCTCAAAAACTCCATTATATTATGGAGTTCTAGGAGGAGACCATTATGAGAGACTCCCACTCTCTTTTAAGTAACCAAGAAACTCGTGGTCTAAGTATTTACAACCTCGATCTGATCTAAGTGACTTAATACTTTTTTCAGCCTGTTTCTTTACCTCTAGTCTAAATTCTTTGAACTTTTCAAATGATTCAGACTTTTGTTTCATCAAGTACACATAACTATAGCTAGAATGGTAATCTATGAGTGTAATGAAATATGAGTATCCACCTCTAGCATTTATGGACATACGTCCACATACATCTGAATGTATTAATTCTAGTAACTCATTAGCACGTTGTCCCTTTCCCTTAAAGGATAGTTTGGTCATCTTTCCTAATAAAAAAGATTCACAAATTTCCTATGATTTATAATCAAAAGGATCCAAATATCCTTCTTTATGCAATTTTGTGATTATAGTTTCAGTAATATGACCTAACCTACAACGTAATAAATAAGATGGAGTTTGGATAGTTAATTTACTTTTCTTACTATTTATGTTAAGAATTGGCCTTTTTAGATCTAACTTACAAACCATTTGTAAGCAATCCAGATCCATAATAAATATCATCTTTATAAAATGAACAATTGTTATTCTTAATTATAAAGACAAATCCATTCAAATCCAAATAAGAAATAGAAATGATGTTTCTTACAGTAACAAGAACATAATAATAATTATCAAGTTCTAATATAAGGCCAGAAGACAAAGCTAAACTACAAGTCCCTATAGCTAATGCAGCAACTCTTGCTCCATTGCCAACTTGCAGGTCCACTTCACCTTTCTTTAATGATCTAATCCTTGATAATATCTGCATGTTATTACATAAGTGAGAACTACAACCAATATCTAATACCCAAGAATGTGAAATAGAAGTAAAAAGATTGATCTCAATCACTGAAGAGATAACTTCATTAATCCTTTTATCTTTCAGGCTAGCAAGATAAGATGGGCAGTTCTTCTTCCAATGTTCATTGACAACACAATGAAAACATGTGCCCTTGTCATTACTTTTCTTCTTGATTCCTTCTTTGGCTTTTACTACATTAGTAGAAGCCTTTTATTTCTTGTTATTATTCTTCTTGAAGCCCTTTTTCTTGCTTTTAGAAGAACTAACAACAGTTCAGGTAATGTCATGAGCCTTCTGTATCTAGTTATTATTCTTCTTGAGGCCTTTCTTAAGGCACCCTTCTGTAGTCTTGAGCATGTTCAACAGATTAGGCAGTGTCATGTCCTTTTGATTTATGTTGAAGTTCATGACAAACTGTGAAAAGCTTGAACTCAGAGACTGTAGCACCAAATTAACGCTTAACTTGTGGTCCATGACAAAACATAATTAGGACAATTTTTCAATGTACCCAACCATCTTCAGCACATAAGCGTTGACTGAAGATCCTCCTGTCATCTTGCATTGAAAAAGCGTCTTGGAGATTTGATATCTCTCCAGCCTACCCTGTGCGTCAAATAAGTCCTTAAGATGCAGTGTCATAGTAGGTGCATCCATGTTCTCATGCTAACTTTGATGTTCAAGAGATATGCAAGCTAACATCATACATGTAGCTTATTCAACGTCACCAATATAACACTGATATTTATCCCACCTTCATCTATAGCATCTGAACAAGGTTCAGATGGAGCAGGAGTATCAAGACCGTATAATTTCTTCTTTTACCTAAGAACTATCCTTAAGTTTTGTAGCCAGTCTCAAAAGTTGGATCCAGTCAACTTGTTAGCATCCAAGATGCTGCTCAAATCTTCAAATTCAATAATCGAGAAAACATAAAAGGAGCATATATTAGTTTATATCCAAAAATCAAATAAAATAAGGACTTTAAAATTATTTGATTACTCCCACTATTTTCTACAAAATAATAGCCCTCACTACTATATCAAAAAATTGTCAAATAATTTCTTAGTGGGCTAGGCTCCTATTTAAAATTAATTGATCTTAAGTTTTCTTAACAAACCAATTAAAAATAAATTAGGTAGAAAATTATTTTTCAATTACATCTCATGTGACTCCTAGTACTATTAGGTGACAACTTTTGCCAAAAATATATCAAATATATTATTCCTTACTATGTCTCTAAATTTGTATGATAATGAGTTTACTCATCCAAATCATACAATTTTTGTTAAGTAGAACCCATTAATTTAAGATAAAATGTATTCTAGTTAAAGTGACCTAGAGTTTACTCAATAAGTCAAACAATAAATAGAATTATGGTTTTATTCTCAAATAATAGAAGACAACTATCCTATTCATAACGTGTACTTAATATTTTATTAAGGGATTTTAAATTTCAAAAACTTTCCAGTCTCATCAAAAATATATTCTCATTATATTTATAATTTCAAACATAATCCAAGTATGAAAGAAATTATCCAAAACTTTGGCTCGATTATAATTATTTATTTGAAAATAAATTTAATTTATACAACTCTTGAAAATTTAAATTAAATTTGAAAACCTTTCCTAATAAATATTCCTTTGAAAACAATTTTCAATATTTAGTGAACATTTTTCAAGTTTATTAGAAGTTAAAATTAATTTAATCTCTATTAAATTAATAAAAGATAATTTAGGGGTTTTAAAGCATTTTTAAAACACATAAAAATGGTTGGGAGGTGCCTGGCACATGCACTATACATGCCAGAAGAGGAGACGCGAGGAGCATGCACTGCACACCACGCGCCCATCGTCTTCTCCAGAAGCTTCCGCCTCCCACCTACTGCTCCATCTCCCTCCCACATTGTGCTTTAAATTGCTTCCATCTTCCACATTCCCTCAATCGCATCAACTGCAACACCATGTTCCACTTTTTTCAAACCATCAACCATCGGTGCTTATAACCATCCACACTGAAGAATTCATTGGCGTCCTTTCCACCGTGCAACCATGAAAAGCTCAAACGACACCATCCATGACGTCGCTTGTGGCGTCGCCTATGATAGGTGATAATCGCCTATCTGTATTCAACAATCTCAACGGCAGTAAACGTAATCAAAAAGAAAACCTCTCATAATCAATATAGGCAGAAAGCATAGAAACTAGATGCAAAGCGTCACTTATGATGCTTCACGAAATTCGCATTGCAGGCGACTAAAAAATGCGACAAACCAATGGATGATAATCGCCCATTGTGTTCTTTCAAACACGAGACATAAAACCCAAAAAACAAGCATAAAGCCAGAAACAATTAGGGATTTCTTGGAGAGAAGCAAATCTTGTTTTCAAAATCAGAAAGCAACAGAGCAATCGCATAATAAAGATAGTTAGGTTTTAGAAAGCAAAGAATAGGGGCAGTAGAAATTAGGGATGTAAACAAACACCCACAAGGCTTGCATCGTATAATACAGAGAAGAATAAATCCAAATGTAAATCAATAGGTTGTAGATAGCATATGTGACCATTCCAGTACAGAACACGCACAAGCAGAAAACATATACATTTGATTAACACAAACAAACAGGAAACCATTTCTAGTCACGGACATAGCTTCAGGTATAACAAAAAACTGAAGTCTAATAAATCAAATCAACAATAATCAAGCCTCTAATTCAATATTAACAATTAAAGGAGGCTCTAATACCACTGCTAGAATCAATCATGATCGCATCATGGGCATAGAGAAAAACAAAAAAATTTACAGATTCTGAGCGAATTTTGATAATTGATTAAACTTGAATAAAACATAAAATAATTTAGAAATTGTACCTTGTTTGCTTTCTGTGGAAAAATCTTTGAAATGTTTTCTGATCAATCAATCACCAAATGTCCAATTTTTCAGTTTCTGATGATATCCATAGAGCAATTCCCAAACTGCTTTTGAGAGAAAGAAGACAAAAGTGATAGCTTCTAAAAATCTCTTCCGTTTAAATAAAAAATCATGGCAGTCATTTATTAAAATTAAATCTCTTTAATTGTAATTAGAATCAAATTCTAATTCTAATTAATTTAATTTTAATAAAATCAAATATCTGACATTTGATTCCGAAAGTTTCTCAAGCTTAAAATTAAGTCCAACTTAATTAAATTGATTTTTTCACATATTATTCTTTGATGTGTGACTCGTTAGGTTCCTAATAAATTGGCAATGATTATAAATTCTAATTCTAATTCACAAATAGAATTAAATAAATTAAAACTCCTTTTAATTTATCTTTAATTCTCCAATTAAAGAATTCATAACCATAAATCATGATTGACATCTAGCAACATGTCATGATTAACCAAATATTAGGAATGTCAAAGTGATTGACTTAACCTGTCCATGCATGGCTATAATGTATAATTTAATCCTTTTGTCATTTAATATTCTAATTAGACAGAGTATGGATATAGTGTCAACTCTTATCATCCAATCGTGTTTGTTCTTACTAATTAGTAATTGATTTATAATTGAAACTTAAAAAATGCTTTTCAAATATTAATTCACTTTGACTAGAGTATTCCATAAATCATTACTAATCAAGACTGACTCTCATATTAAGGATATTGTTGAAAAAAACTTGTAATCGAAGTGTTGTGAAAAAAATAAAAGTTAGTCGTTCCTGAATTATTTTAAAGAATCACTTTTAAGTGCCAACTTCAAATTTTCATGATTATGGTACCAAAAATTTTTATAAAATAGGGACTTGTTAACATAATTTCAAAAAACTTCTAAAAAATCCCCCTTCTCTTTTTCAAAGTTCTTTAATTAGTTATTTAGTTCAACTTTTATTGTGATTTTTTATTTTAATTTTTAAAATAAATTAAAAATTATTATTACTAATAATAATTATACATTAAATAAATCTTAAAAATAAATTATTTTATTTTAATCTTTTATATAATATTTATTAATAAAAATATTTTATTTTTTAAAATAAATAATTTAAAAATTATTATTTATAAACTAATATTTA
>JANZLD010000005.1:77924231-77952003 GCA_026413575.1 Erythroxylum carthagenense | reverse complement strand
CAAATTAATACTTTTAATTAAAAATTTAGTAATCATATTATTTGTATGTGTATATTAAGCAATGTTTTAAAAATTGGACTGGAAGTTAAACAAGTAAAATAAGATATTTAAGGTTTAAAAGTTTCAACTGGCATTAGATCGTTATAAGAATAAATTTGAAAATTTTGAAAAATAATTGAAAAGATTATCCTTTCTAATTAAAAAATTAAAAATTCAATTAAAGAAGAGATTGTTAAATGAAAATTAAATAATATAGTTTGATTTTTCAAAATTAATTAGTTGATTAAAATTGATCAATTAATTAATAAAATAATTATTTTAACAATAAAAACTATTAAACTAAATTAAACCAGAAAGTAAAAAGTTGAGCTGAGAAGTTGGTTGGTTCAAGGTTTTTTACTGTTAAATCGGTTGAACTAATTTAATTTTTAAGACATTGATATTAAGTGAAATATCATATACCTATAATAAATCTAATAATAACTCTAATAATAATAATAAATTGTAAATCACATTTGTGAAGTAAACCAAGGATTAAAAAATTAAACCGGTTTGGATGGTTTAATTGTGAAAACGTTGAACTGACTGACTTTTTAGTTCGATTTTTAATTTTTCGATTTGATTTAATTTAATAACTCTTAATATTGTTAAAAATCAATAAGTTAATTAATTAATTGGTTAGTTTTATAAATTAATCAATTTTTATAAATTAAAACAAATCCATTAATTTTCATTTAATGGTCTTTTTTTTAAATTACTTCAAAAATTTTCAATGAATAAGGACATTCTTATTCAATCATATTTCTAAATTTTTAATTTTATTCAATCTTTAACTAATTTTATGACTATTTAATAATGGTTGAGCGTTTTAAAACTTAAATTTTTTTTAATCTATGTAATTTTTGGTCTGATTTTTAAAACATTAAAATAAATAATAAAAATTAGAGTTGAAGATAGCACCTCAAAAGAGGTAAAGTTTGGTAGAGGTATTTCAAATTCTAGGTAATATGAACTTCATGCTGCATGACATTGTAACCCCTGGGGGTTGCCTACACTGATCAAACTTGGTATCAAATTAGCAAGTGATTAGTTATTCTTTCTTAAGTACTGTCGGTTCTGGAATAAGATGATGAAATTCGACAGGTTTTGATCATTGAACTGTGCCCTTGCTTAGGAACTCCTTAAGGGTCAGTACGATATTCCCTCATCTAACCAAGGTTCTTTTACCATCAATCTAAGTTTGTCCATTTTAGACCACGAAAACCTTATTGCAGCAATGCAGGTACCAAACTCAAAATTCTGTTCTTGACACTTGACAGGACTTCACATTCTCTTGATTTTCATTGTGTCACCAATATCAGTAATTCAGCACTCAGCAGATTGCATCCCTTATTTTTTTATAATATTATTGTTGTATGTTCCAATCTTATTTTTCAGATTTTCAACGAATGTTGACACTTTTATGGTTAGCAAGGATAACAAATAAGTGAAGACAAAATAAATAATGACTGAATCAACTATTTTTTTGGATAGAGACGCCTGTATAGAGTGAGATACTCATATTCTCTACTTATACCGTCATCTGTATCAACCGTGTAAGGTTTTCGAACAACGTGGAAAAGGATATGAACGAAGAAGACATTCATGATTGTGTCCACGCTTGAATTCATGACTTACAAGGTCATGTATAATGACCCCATAATTCTTTGCGACCATGTACATTTGTGAGTGTGGCGGTGTTGAAGAGACATAATAACTTATACAGTTATATATGTGACTAAATACCGTGTAGAAAAATCTAGTTTGTAGTATAAAAGAGAAGACATATAAGTTTTGTATGTTTGAAAGGCCAAAACACCAAAAAGTAAGAAAAGACAGAGAAAGAATAAATAGTATAACATTCTCATGTTTTTTTTTTTAATTGTTTTTGCTATTGGTTTAAGAGTTCTTTTATTCACAAATCAACTTTGGTCTCGATCTTCAAATTTTGTAAAACGACTTGTAGTTGTAAAGTGAGATATTAAACTTTGTAAATCTATTAATTGAGTTTAGTGGATTTACTTGTCGTTTAGGCACATAGGTTTTTCCTCTATGTTATACAGTTTTTCACATAAATTTAAGTGTTTGCTTCTTTATTGAATTTTTTATTCTCCTTTTGATTTACTAGCTGGACAAATTGGAAGAGTGTTTTGTTGTTGATCTTTGATTGATTTTAGAGAGTTATATTTTTTGACTCCCAATAATTATTTAATTAAATACTACTTTTTAATTATGTTTTACTTTTTATCAAATTTTTATTTAAAATAATAAAATAAATTAATCAATATAAAAGATCTTTTAAAGCGCAAACCCTAATGTATAAGGTTCCTGAATTATACATAGCGTTTTTTATATTTTACAAAAAATATATTTTCGTGATTCAAATCTGTAATTTTTTTGTCACAAAAAAATAACCTTATCGATACATGTTAATAAGATGAATATATTGATGATTTTTTTAATCAAATAAATAAGCTAACTAACGATTGCGAATTATGCAAATGAGAAATGGGATTTTGAGCAATGGTTATAAACAAAATTTAAACTATAAAATTATGAATTACACTTAATTATAGTGACTATAAGGGTTAATTGTAAAAAAAAATGATATACTTTATTCAATTTTATAATAGAAATCTAATTTTTAAAACGTGATAGCAAAATATTTCAATTTTTAATCTTTTACAAAAATATTTCGATATTAAATTTTTCGTTATTAACGTGATGAGTTACGTTAGATCTGTTTCTTTTGTCACGTTATCGTTATATGTTATATTATTGACACGTATGAATGTTATTATTTAACAAATTAGAATATTAAAAAAACTCTTAAATAATGTTATTTAATCTAATGTTAAACTATTTTTTGTAAAAAATTAAAGTAAAGCTTAACCCTAATTTTTTAAAATTGAACCAGTATTATAAAATTACTTAAAGTTTGAAATTTTTTACAATTAACTCTTACTATAATAATTACAAATAATACATATGGAATAATACGACTACTTTTATTTGACATGCAAATGAGGAAAAGAAAATAATGATAACAATTTAATAAAAGTCTCGTTGATACATGAAATTCGGAAAAGTTCAACATTACGCAATCTTATTTTTAACTAATTGAAAGGCTTTTTTTGAAAAGAAGGGTAACACTTTGAAAGGAAATTAGAAGATATAAAAGGAGCGACGTGCAAAGATGGGAACAAGAGGAATAAAAACTGAAGTACGTAGGTGGAGACGTCCATTTCAACCTCAAAAAGACTCTTCTATTAACTTGAACTAAGATAATCACATTATGTGAAAATAAAATGGTGTTATCTCTTGCATGGATAAGGAATTAAGTGAACTCAACGTCTAATTCTTGGTGACGATTAACATGTACCAGTCCAGAGAGTTTGACAGGAGCCAAAAGGGAACTACTTAAATAATGGATTGACCACCTACATTATTCTTCATTCCTTTATATGAACTGTTCCCCAATCTTTGGATTCCTCATCAACTCACTATACTCTCTTCTCCGTACACTTTAAGACAAGAGAGTAATGGGTGCTTCTGTTATGAGATTTGTTCTTTTTTCATTGTTCAACTTATTTCTTCTCTTCCAGCTTGCTCTAGCCACAAAAACCAGACACTACAAGTTTGATGTAAATATATTACTTATCTCCTAGTTAGAATTGCCTAGTTTACGTAGTTTCCATCTCTTTTCATTGATTTAGCTACATATTTTCAGGTCAAAACAACGAATGTGACCAGGCTGTGTCACACAAAGAGCATGTTGACTGTGAACGGAAAGTTTCCAGGGCCTCGCATCGTGTGCAGGGAGGGTGATCGTCTTACTATCAAAGTTGTAAACCATTCTCCAAAGAACGTCTCGATTCACTGGTATATATAACTAACGACCATCACATGATAACCAATAAAAACAATACGCCAGTGAAGTTTTTGGTTGTGACTATCGATCCTTTCTTGACATTAGGCATGGCATTCGACAGCTTCAAACAGGATGGTACGATGGACCATCGTACATAACTCAGTGCCCTATCCAACCAGGGCAAAGCTATGTGTACAATTTCACCATTTTTGGCCAAAGAGGAACCTTGTTTTGGCATGCACATATTTCATGGCTAAGAGCTACTGTTTATGGTCCTATCGTTATTCTTCCCAAGCTTGGTGTTCCATACCCTTACCCAAAACCTTATAAGGAAGTGCCTATCCTCTTTGGTAATTATAATCAATCAGGTTGCCTTCTTGGTCTGAGTATAACTTCGTTATGTCTGTTGAATTTCATTTGTTTTGTTGCAGGTGAATGGTTTAATGCAGATCCTGACGTAATAATCAACCAAGCACTCCAAACAGGAGGAGGTCCAAATGTTTCTGATGCTTACACCATCAATGGCTTCCCAGGCCCTTTATACAATTGCTCCTCAATGGGTATCTATAGTGTTGCAGTACTTGAATTTTATCCTGTAGAACATGAATAATAAATCAATGCTTTATGTTGTACACAATCTTGGCAGATACTTACAAGCTGAAGGTAAAACCTGGAAAAACTTATCTTCTCCGAATCATCAATGCAGCACTTAATGATGAGCTCTTCGCCAGCATTGCCAACCACACAGTCACAGTTGTTGAAGTTGATGCTATCTACGTGAAACCTTTCGAGACAGACACATTCTTAGTAACTCCAGGACAGACCATCAATGTTCTTCTCAAGACCAAGCCTTATTCCCCAAACGCAACCTTTTTCATGGCTGCTAGACCCTATGCAACTGGAACAGGCACGTTCGACAACTCCACTGTGGCAGCTATTCTTGAATACGAACCACCATTCACTAAGCAACTTCCTCCTCTAAGTCCAATCCTACCGTCTCTTAACGACACTCCCTTTGATTTCAATTTCAGTAGGAGACTCCGGAGCTTGGCAAGCGTCCAATATCCTGCTAATGTTCCCAAAACTGTGGACAGACATTTCTTTTTCACAGTTGGACTAGGAACAAACCCTTGTCCAAACAACCAAACTTGTCAAGGACCTACTAATGCAACTAAATTTGCTGCCTCCATAAGTAACATTTCATTTTCACTCCCTACCTCAGCCACGCTTCAATCGTACTATTTTGGAAAATCAAATGGTGTGTACACAACTGATTTTCCAAGCAACCCCTTGATACCGTTTGATTACACCGGTACTCCACCAAACAACACCATGGTAATGAATGGAACAAAAGTCGTGGTTCTTCCATTTAATACTAGCGTGGAGGTGGTCTTACAGGACACGAGCATTCTTGGTAACGAGAGCCACCCTCTTCACTTGCATGGGTATAACTTCTTCGTTGTAGGCTCAGGTTTTGGGAACTATGATCCTAACAAAGACCCTGCAACATTCAACCTTTTCGATCCCATCGAAAGAAACACAATTGGCGTTCCTTCTGGCGGTTGGGTGGTGATACGGTTCCAAGCAGACAACCCTGGTGAGTAATATATTTTTATGGTTCCAACTTAAGTTATTAAACTAAAATAATACTAAAAACTTCTTGTAGGCGTGTGTATATATATAATCTCATTCATATAATTCATTAAAACTTAAGTATGTATAATTAGTTGTGATATTTTTCTGAAAATTTCAATCTATTATAATATATTTTTCCATAAAATTTAAGTATATTTAAATTCTTTCTTTAATTTTTATTGCATCTAAAGTTTTACAATTGAATTAAGTGAATTACAATAAATGCTTATACTCAATAATTCATATTCAATTAATTACATTGGTAAATTCTTAATGAATTTTTAATCAACTACTTTATAAAATAATAAATCTTAATTTATTAATGGACTTAATAAATTTTATATGGTATCTACATATTAATAATATCCACCAACTTTACTCTATGTACAACTATTATAGAGATGGCAATGGGCCAGTTCAGGAGCCCAGATTTAGGTATTATTAATAGATCAACTTATAGGCTAGATCCAGACTGACACGAGGCTTAACTATTTTAAACAAAATGACATCATTTTGCTTTAAAAAATTAGACTTCGGGTAGGTCTAACCTAGACAGCTCAAATCTAGACTTAATTAAAAAAGATGTTACTTTATACTTTTAATTTTAAAATTTTGGTGGGCAGTCGTCACAAATTATATATGGAGCCAAGTTGGCATTGAATTTTTTTTATTATTATGATTATATTTACTACGTTTTTTTCTTGGGAGCTAAATAATTATGAAAATGATGACATAGGAGTATGGTTAATGCATTGCCACTTCGATGTTCATCTGAGTTGGGGCTTGGGAATGGCTTGGATCGTTTTGGATGGACACCTTCCAAATCAGAAGTTGCTTCCTCCACCGCCTGATCTTCCCAAGTGTTGAGTTTCACAAAATTTATATGTTTTCGAGGCTGTGTTAAATCCGGAACTCTCTGTTTCTTTCTTTTTTTTCGTTTTGGTTTGAAGTATATATGTTTCTTTGAGCCAAAAGTCTCGAACTCTATGTCTTTTCCATTCTATAATTATTAGACTACATAATGTTTATAAGAAAATGGTGTTTACAAACTATTGAATTATAGTGTGGTCTCGGTTTATAATCATTGTTCACTCATAAATATAATGGAATTTGATAGATTTGGAGATCTATAAATAAGTTCGTATGCTTATAGATTTTCATAGTTTTATCATGAATATAAGAAAAATGAATTATTTTATGTTAAAATATATTCTATAGATAAAATTGAACAATTAAATATATTAAGTTTAAAATAAATTTATGCACTGTGAATACAGAATATTTTGATAATAAATATCACTTTCTAATAAAATTTCTAATTAAATATAAGAAATTAGTTATTTACATGTTCATATTTAAATATTCTAAGTTCAAATAAAATTAATAGCTCTCAAACTAAAAATTTCTGTACTTTTTACTTATTTAATAATTTGCATACTTAATAAATTACAACTATTCACATGTTTGATAAATAATAACTATCTTACTTCAAAATTTTTATTATTTTTTATTTGAATACCTCTTTTTGAAAAATTATAAAAAATTAAATCAATATCGATTACTATTTAATAATATGTAATTAATAAAAATAAAATTTATTTTTCAATAAATATAATATAAATAAAAAATTATAACAATAATTTAAACTTTTTTCCTCTTTTACATGAAAATATAAAAATCATACTTTCTTCAATTATAGAGATATATATTATATTTATAAATGTATAAGAATCATTATTTAGTTTAATCCAAGAATTATGTTGCATGTGTTGGTTTATGCCCTACAGTCAGTCCATAGATTGTAGTTTTGTGACAAAATAATTTAAAGTCATTTTTTATCTTGTATATATTTAGATATATATGATAAAGCTTATAAGATAATTATATATTACAAATGAAATTATAATTACGAAATTCATATTGTATTATGTATATCTCTAAAGTATTCTTAAGACTGAATGTTAATAGAATGTAAAAATACTACACACATTATGTTTTTCCTTGTGAATGAAGTAGTCTATCTCATAAATTAAAGTATGAAAATACTTAATCAAAAATGCGGGTATTTGTTAGGGAACAAGTTCACTAAGCTGACTCAAGATGAGAAATCCGTTTGAAACATTATTTGTATGTCTATGAAAATTCTCATCATGATGACTGTATAAGTGATCCTTTAACTTAAGATATCTAAATTTATCTTATATAGGGATTGTTATATTTTTATACTACTTATAACTTATTATAATAATAGATCGTTTAGTCAGTAGTCATCAGATGTAGCATATATATGGAGGTAGTTAAGTAATCAAAATGAGATTTATCATCCTAAAGTAATTATAGAGAATGTTCTATTGTTCTTGATTAGTATTGATTTGAAAAATCCTTGATTAGCATAGAATAACATTTTGTAAATAATTTACAAGTGTCATTAATTGAACTAATAGCTAAAGACAGAGAACCAATATGATTGAACTTAAAACATAATATACATTAATTTCATGCTCTATGTCTGATAGGAACATTGTATGATAAAATGATTTAATTATATGGAAAAATTATGCAGAGAAAAATTAGTTAAAACTACTTTGACATTCCTAAATATTTGGGTGGTTTTGATGTGTTGCTAAATGTCAATCTTGATCTATTGTTTAATTGAATAATTAAAGATAAATTAAAATGAGTTTTAATTTATCTAATTCTAATTCTAATTCTAATTATGAATTATAATTATAATTTATAATCATTGTCAATATATTTGGGAACCTAATAATTTTCATATAAAGAATTGTTCGAAGAGAGCAAAAATATTTTTATCAAGTTGAACTTGATTGTAAAGTTTGAGAAACTTTATGATTAAATATGATGTATTTAATAAATAAACATTAATATGAGATATTAGATCTTATTTTGGCATAATTACTATTTAATTAGAATTATTTGTAATTCTAATTAAAGTTTAATTGAAATTAGAATTTAATTTCAATTAAATTAGTAAAATGTCCTAAACTTATTATAAATAGACTTAGTGTTTGTTTGGATGGGCTTTTGGGAGGCTAATAAGTATTTTTCTTCACTATAAAAGCCTTTTTTTCTTAAATTGGGTGTTTGGCTGTAAATAAAAAAGCACTTCTTTAGTATATATGGCTTTTTTTAAAGCCAAAATATAACTTTTTAAGAAGTTCAAATTTGTAACTTCTCAAAAAAACACTTTTTTAAATAGATTTTTCAGATCAATTAATGAACCTATTTTTTAAATTCCTTTTACTCTTATGTTTTACATATAATTCCCACAAACTCATCTTTCCATTTATTATGTATTTAACTATTCACTCAACTTAAATATTTATTTTGAGATTTATATAATATTATTTGACTTTTTATATGTTTTAATATTTATTTCGATATTAGTTTACTTATGTTATAATCTATTTAAAAGATTTGGTTAGATATATTTTTATTTATATTTCATATGGCTTAAAATTATATAATTATTAATATATTATGCTTTACATATTGTTTAATATACTTTAAATAATATTTATATGCATAAATAATTTTTATTATAAAATAAAATATAGTTAAAATAATAGTACTTTCTATTTTCATGTTGTCAAACAGTCTATTGTATGAAGTTTTTTTTAAAAAAACTCTTTTTTAAATGACAGTCAAAAAATCAACTAGTTTCTTAGAAAAGTTCTTTTCAAAAAAGATCTACAGAAGAAAAAAAAAAGCTCTACTAAGAAAAGCTATATTGGTATAAGCCCAACCAAACAGAGACTTAAATTCTAATAGAACTAGCATTTTTTGCTTAATCCTCTCTGTAAGAGTTACAAAGTTCTCTCAACCTCTTTTATAGATATTGTTAGAGACTGAACATTTGTGCGGCTATGATAGTTAAAATGGATCAATTTCAAAAATGGTTCAAGAAATACAACAAAATATGATCAAGCTTTGGAATAAGGTATAAATATTTAAAATTCATGTTTTATTATTATTTAGTTATTAATCATTTTATAGAATTAAAGTGTCCAGATTTTTAATAAATCAAAATATGAAAATTTTAATAATTATTCCGCTGCAATCGGGATTGGATCTCGTCCTAATTTCCCAACAACATGTATAATTATTATTCATAATTTATATTTTCAAAATATTTTCGAAGTAAAATATATTGTATTAGAAAATTAAAATACCTCTTTAAAAAAATCTAGCGCCTCTTCGTAAAGCAATAAATGTAACAACCACTTAAAATATTTTACACATATCATGCTTAAAATAGTTATAACAATTTTATCATAATTGAATTTTTATTAAATATGATAATTTTCTTATAAGACATTACAAATATTTATATTATACTTTAATTTTTATAATATATGTTAATTTACTTTCACAATGTTTCATACATGCATGTTTTTATAATTAGAGTTATTTTTTATTCTTTTGTACATTGATACATTAAGATCAATAAGTAAATTAACTCTTTTAAATTTTATATAATTAAATTTATGCATGTTCAATAGTATTCATAGACAGTGATGGCAATGAGTCGGGTTAGGACTGATCTTGCTCAGGCCTAAACTCGGCTAAAAGCTTCCGTTAGGGTCCAAGCCCAACCTGAACTTTTTATTTTTATTTTTTAAAATTAAAAAATGAAAAAAATGAAATCATTGTTTTTGTAAAAGGCAATGTTTTTGCTATAAACGCTAGGCCTTAGGTCAGGCTGTGCCTAGGTAACTTGAGCCTGAGCCTGAGCCTGGGCCCCACCCGAGCCTTGATCAACACCAGCCTAACCTATTGACCATAAGCGAGCCAATGTAGGTCAAGCTCAATCTCGAGCCCAAATGTCATTTCTATTTCTATATGTATTGTATAGATATAAAATATAAAATGAAGAAGTTTAAATGAATTAATATCACATTCTTCTTCTTTATATGGGCATGGATATTAATCAATATATTTTTTAATATTATTTACAAATATGTTTCTATTAAATAACTTTAAAATGAGTATAAATTAATATATAAAACACGTTTAAAGTTAAACCTACTTCTTAACAATCCATATTATCTTTTTTATTTTTTATCATGCGTTAATGTTTAATAATTTACAAGCTTTTTTTTTTTGAAATCCAACTGAAAACTTCATTAAGAACACTTGTCCGCAGCTAAAGCTGAAGAAATATAAGCAGGAAAGGATGAATCCCAATAAACAAGACCTGGCATAGAACTAGCATTTCTCGTAAGGGTGTGAGCTACACAATTCGCAGATCTTTTACAATAACCAAAATGAACATCATTAATGGAACGACAAAGAAATAAGCAATCATTAACAATAAAATCAACTTCCGACCGATTGCGACTATTTGAAAGAAGACTCTGAATAGCCAATTGCTAATCTGATTCTATAATAACAGAGTGTAATTTGCATTTTTTAACCCAACTTAAAGCTTCACGAATACCCATAGTCTCTGCTGTCGACGAATCCAAAATCCCCGAAAATATATTACTTCCCGCTGCTATGCAATCACCGTTACTGTTCCTAACGACAAACCCAGTGCCTGTCTTCCTTGCCTCTTTGAAAATAGTAGCATCTGTGTTAATTTTAATGAATCCAACTGGTGGTTTCTGCCACACAATAGGAGTAGCACTGACATTACGTACACCTACAGAATGGCCCCTCCTAGCATTATTCCAATTCCTCAACATTGAGCGAGCCAAAAACAAAACAACTTAAGTTGAATGTTGAAGTCCATTCCAAACCAAATCATTCCTATTCTTCCACAATGCCCAACATATAGATATAGCCAACACTGATCATCATCGGTATAGTTATGTGCAACAAAAGAAAACCAGTTAGGCAACATAATAGAGATGGAATGGAAAAAACTCAGATGGGAAAGAGACTACACCTTCTTAGCACAACAGCACTCAAATAAGATATGTGAGACAGATTCAGACCCAATACCACAAATAGGACACAAAGGCGAAATATCCACACCTTTATGTATAAGGAAAGCACGTACTGGCAAACAAGCATTTAACGAACGCCAAAAGAAATTTTTAATCTTAGCAGGAATCTTCAGAGACCAAAACTGCTTCCGAATAGGAGAGGGAAGAACCTGATTCAAATCTGGTGGGGCGGCATGGATATAACGATAAACACTTTTAATCGAATATACACCTTTCTTATCCAGAGCCCAAACCTAATCATCGATACTTCGATGTAAGCTCAGAGGAATCTGGAGAATTAAATCTCTATCTCGCTCGTTAAATAAAGCTGAGATTAAGGGAAAATTCCATTGGTTGAGGTCATGAAGAATCAAGTCCGAGACTCTGCTATTTCACCAAACATCATCCAAAACTGAAGTGACATAAGGATTGTCCACATCTGGCAGCCAAGAATCAGAACAAACACTGATTGTACTCCTATCACCAACACGTTTCCTACATCCCTTTTTGACAAAATCTATATTAGAGAAAATACTGCTCCAAGTATAGCTGGGATTAGTACCTCTTTTTGCATCCCATATTGTGCTTCGCGGAAAATAACGGGCTTTAAGAACTATAGCAACCAACGAAGAAGTATCAGCCAACAAACTCCAAAACTGTTTCCCAAGCAAAGCCGTATTAAAATCATGAAAAGTCCGAAAACCCATACCTCCTAGATGTTTCAGGCAACATATTTTCTCCCACGCCATTTAGGGAATACCTCGCCTTTGTCTTAAATTCGTGCTCCACCAAAAATAATTAAGCATCGTCTCAACTTTCTTACAAACACCCACTGGCAATCTAAAAACAATCATAGCATAGTTCGAAAGACACTGGGCAACAGACTTCAACAAGATTTCCTTACCAACCCCCGACAGAAAAGTCCGATTCCAGCCATACACACGTTTCCATAGCTTCTTTTCAATAAATGAAAATATTTCCTTCTTGTCCCGTCCAATAAGAGAAGGTAAACCCAGATAAGCAGTTTCCTTAGTGCCCACTTCCACAGACAGCAAGAAGAAATAATATTCCTCTGCTGGGTTGGAGTATTAGAGCTAAATCTAATAGAGGACTTGTTGAAATTCACTAGCTGGCCTGAATCCAATTCATAAATTGTAAAATCTCTCTAATAGCTTTAGCGAAGATGTGTAGAGAAGAAAATATAGCTATCATCAGCTAAGAAAAGATGTGATACAGCAGATACTCCAACAACAACTTTACAGCCATAAATAATACCTTGACTCTCAAATGATCGGATCATAGATGACAGTCCCTCCGCACATAAAATAAATAAATAAGGCGAAAGAGGATCGCCCTATCTCGGCCCTCGCTCTAGATAAATAGGCCCAAGCATTTTATCATCATGCGTCACATAATACTGAACAGAGCAAACACATACTTTGATCAATCGGACCCATTGTATATGAAATCCCAGCCGGATTAGTACTTCTTCCAGATAGTGCCGCTCAATCCTATCATACGCCTTGCTTATATCCAACTTAAGAGCTACTTTGCCTTCTGCCCCCTGAGTCTTCCTCTTCAAAAAATGGTTAATCTCATAGGCCACAAGGAAATTGTCCGATATGAGTCTATAAGGAACAAAAGCACTTTGATTTTTTGAGATCAAATTGGGAAGGATTGTCTTCAGCCGACTAGCAATCATCTTTGTGATTACTTTATACAATGTGTTACATAAAGCTATTGGCCTCAAATCTGCTAGCGTCTCTGACGAACTCGTCTTTGGGATTAAAACAATAGCTATCTTAGTCAATTCTTCAGGTAAATGACAATTATGAAGAAAATTAAGACAATCTCGTATTACATCCTCACCTACAATATGCCAACAATTCTGATAAAAAGCGGCATTCATCCCATCCATACCCCGAGCTTTATTAGGGTGAAGGCTAAAAACTGCACACTTTACCTCCTCTGCCGTATAGGGTTTTAACAACAGTTCATTGTGCGCTTAAGAAACAGTTGGGGACATAGTAGTAGCCATTGTACCTGTGCTTGTCTGAGTTACTGTGAAAATGTCCTTAAAATAATCCATAATAGTTTCACCCAAGCCTGAATTCCAATCTCGAGTCACCCCTGCTCGATCTTTTAACTGAGTGATTAATTTTCCTCCTCCGCTTAGAAGCAACCACATGAAACAACTTGGAGTTCAAATCCCCATCTTGAAGCACAACAGTTTTGCCCTTTGTCACCAAAAAATCTCCTGCTATCTAAGAGTTTCATGATATAATTCTTGAAATCGACGAAAATCAGCCTCAGACAATCCATCATCTCCTCTTCGAGCTCTCTTCATCTTAGCCTTTAGATTTGTGAGTTTCTCCTTAAATTGTCCTGTTATCTCCTTCCCCCAAATTGCTAGAGCTTCACTGCAAGCTTTCAACTTATCCCGTAAAGAAAACCCCTCATTTTGATTCCATACGTCCTCAACAACGGAAAGAAACCTGGAATCCCTTAACCATGCATTTTTGAATTTGAAGCTTTTAACACCCACTCAAACTGACACGACAATAGGATCCAGAAGTATAGGAGAATGATCAGATGAAGTGACATCCATATTACTCACCTTATAATAGGGAAACATCCGAATCCATCGAGCACAGGCCAACGCCCAATCTAGTCGTTCCTCGATCTGATTCTCAGCGTCATTGCCACGAAACCAAGTAAAACCATATCCAAGCATTCCCAAATCAGTCAAGTGGCTATCTGCAACCGCAGCTTGAAAACCCCAAAGTAGACGGTTGGGCTGAGGATTACCGTCGCGTTTTTCCGATTGGTGTAGTATGTCATTGAAATCCTCAATAGTAACCCAAGGCAAAATCAATTTAGAAGCGAGACTCCGAAGCAAGTTCCATCCCTCCTCCCTTCGGTTACGATTTGGTTCTCCATAGAAACCAGTAAGGCGCCAACCATCCCTCCTGTTGATACTGATTTCAACACCTATATGTTTGCGAGAAAACCCAAACAGACGAACATCATTCTTTCTCTTCCAGAACAGAGCTAAGCCCACACTTTGGCTGTTGGGCTCAACTCTAAATAGAACTTCAAAGCCCAACAAAATTTTAATACGATTTAGTTTTTCCCTACTACGTATAGTCTCTATAAGAAAAAGTGCTTTGAGTTTTTTAACGGAAACCATGTCCCGAAGAATACGAATTGCTCGTGGGTTACCCATCCCACGGCAATTCCAACTTATATAACTCATGAGGACCGGCGGGCCTGATCCACAGGTCTCACCGACAGTCCATTTTTTGAGTCCATAATAGCATAAAACATGTGGCTATTCTCAGGTCCTTGTGCATCCTCCTCCAGTCCCCGATTCTCTACCATACGTCTGCGTTTTGAGTCCAGCAGAACCACCCCATCCTCATCCCCTTTAAATGCCGCATTCTTCTCCCTTTCACTAAAATCCTCCACGATCTCCTTGCCTTTCCCATTACCAGTTGCAATCTTGGCATTTAAACCAAAATCATGATCTCCACTAATCGTATAGCTTCCATAATTTGCGCTCCTTCCCAAATCAGGTTTGTCAACGCCCATTGCCTCCATCATCGTCTCTCCCATACTCCCTAGAGTTCTAGCTCGTGGTGGCATTTCACAAAGCCATTGACTTCCCATCGCAGGTCGTGAACTCCTCATACTAGCCCGAATCGATTCATCAAACTTCTGTGGGACAGTTCCTTCAGTAGAATCGTAAACAACCTGGCATAATTTTTCAGTATGGCCTAACAGACCACAAACGAAAGATACCGCGGGTAATCTCTCATATTTGAAACTTAGCATAACCCAGTCCCCGCCTTGCGGCTTAATCTTCATCTCATGTTTAATGATCTTGTTAACATCCATCGCCACTCGAATGCGCATATAGTTACGCCAAAAACCAATGAAATTATTTGGATCAGACTTTACAAATTCACCTAGAAAACTCCCAAATGTTTGTGCAACCTTTTCAGACATAAACCCCACCGGAAGTTTGTAGACCTGCACCCAAAATTCAGTTTTATACAAAATCATAGATTCCGAATGATTAGTCGAGCATAATTTTTTTAGTAGTAAGAGTTGATTGTCAAACGTCCATGGACCATCATCAAGAACCCTTTACATATCCCTTTCATGAAAGAACTGAAAAATAAATCTGTTAGGATCAATGTCCTTAATATAAACCCCCATCACAGGTCGCCACAATGATGCCAATGTATCCTTCATCGACTGCGCATGAATTGGCTTATTCGTTAAAAAACTACCTACCAAACTCCACTGTACATCAATGACTCCTTCAAGATCCCCTATATCAATGACCACCCCTTCTTCCTCCGGCTCTTCGATGGTCATTTGGTGACATTTTTCATTAAGCATATTTATCTCCGCAGGCTCCATTGAAACAAAGAAACAGGCCAGAAACACAAGCTTTTGAAAGATCGAAAACCTACTTGTCAAGGACAAGACAGAGAAAACTTGTCAACGACAAGACAGAGCACTTTAATAATTTACAAGCTTAAAGTTTAATTATTTTAAATAGTGCGTGAATCTAGAATAGTAACCTTCTTATAAATGCAATTATTTTTAGTTATTAACTCCTTCTATAATGTATATATACTCATATTAAACATCGAAACATAAATATAATTCATATTAATTTAAAATATATCCATTTGATTTATATTATTAGGATAATATAAAAAGTTTATAATTTTATTCATAAAATAAAAACATTTAATACTTTTTTATATAATAAAATTTAAAGAGAGAATCAAGCCTCTTTGGTTAAATACAAATTGAAAAATATATTGTATTTGTAAGCTGTAAATCATTATCTAAAGTCAAATTAATAGTTTCACTAATTTCTATGAATGATTTATTAAGAAAATTAGAGTTATTTCTATCTAATGATATCTAATGACTACCAAGGAAGTTGCTATATATATATATATAATATGTCATGAACTCTTAAAGTACTTATTTAGAAGAAAGAAGTCTTTTGTTTCATAAATGTATTACTTTTAAATAATTTATATTATATCTTGATTTTATAATTGTGACTATTCAAAATAAATGTGAGTATGAGTTATACATTATTATATATATATGTGTGTGACCATAATTTATACTGTATTTTGATTTGTCAATGGATTTATTAGTATAATAAAAAAAAGTTATATAATTTTATATTATAACTCAATTTTATACATTTATTTATTCAAAATTACAAATATTATATTTCGATTTTCTAAAAATATGTACATATAAATTTGATGAATTGAGTGTATCATAAAAGAACTTCTTATATGATTCATAAATTATTATATATTTTTAAAAAATATTATGTATTTATAAAGATTTTTCAGTTCCTCTTTAAAAGAAAGAAAAAGAAGTACACAAGAGATTTTATTAGTACATAGTGCAGAAGCATAGAAACAGATTGTCTTAAGACCATCTGTTTGAGACAAAGCCAAGTCTGGTATGACTACTACAGAGAAGACATTATATATTAAGAAATTAACAACCATGTTCGTAAGTACAGAGGTAAACATCAGAAGCTGTTAAAGATTTCTACAATTAAACAACCGACAGGTAACAATAATTCGTAGCACCCCACTGATGTTTTGCCTTTATTAGCAAGCATAAACCATGTAGGAGGTTAAAGTTGAACCCTTCTTCTCTACTGCCAAGCCCTCGAAACCAACTTGATACTTTGCAATGAATATCTCCACTTTTTTTTTTTATTATAATGAATGTTTTAAAAATCAGGTTGAAAATTATACTGATAAGATAATAATTTTAGGGTTAAAAACCGTCATAAAATCTAATAAAATATAATATTTTTAGGGTTAAAAATCTTCATAATTTCTTTTTTTTTTCTATCTAAGAGAGACCCAATCTTGAGTGAAATAAATATCACGGCTTCGATCTTTTTCAACAAATCATCTGGCATTTCACAATAAAGTGATAGATAGAACTGCCTTCTTTGCTTTGAGGAAGGGAGATCGTAGACCATAGAATAAAATATAAAGATTTTAGAGTTAAAAACCGTCATAAAATTGAAGAATTTAAAATATGATTAAAAAAAATTATCTTTACCTATCAAATAAGTTGAAGTTTTAAAAAAATTGATTGTTAAATGAAAATTAATTAATTAATTTTGGTTTATAAAACTGATTAATATTATAAAAATTAACTTATTAATTAATAACTCGATCTTTAATAACAATGGTTATTATAAATTGAATTAAAGAGTTAGAATTGAATAAAAAATTGATCAATTTAAGATTTTTATAGTTGAATCAGCCAAACCAGTTCAATTTTTTAACAATTGATAAAAGAAATAAAATTTTATAAATAAAAGAAATAATTAAGAGATTATTTATAATTAACTACTTAATTTTTACAATATGATGCAATTAACTTAATACCCTAAGTAGTTCTATAATAAACATATTTTAGGAACTACTACTCTATGTTTGTATTATAGGAAAGGCTACAATATATATATATATATATAGTCAAACATGTTCCATCTCATCTTATGTTTAGGTCTTTAGACAATCTAACAATGGCACGGTCTGATATTCTAACTTCTAAAAGATAGAAGCCAAAAGAAGTGGCAGTTTGGGGACTTTAAGATAAAACCGTTAAGAGTTAGAATAAGATAAGATTGTCTAGCTTGAACATCACTCTAAAATTAAGCACGACCTGCTCCTACTCGATCGACTGACCAAAATCCTAATTTGTTTCTGAAGGAATTGTGCTGTCTTCAATGAAATCTCAGTCTCAATCACCTAATTGACAAACCCCACATTTCCTTGTAACTCACCACTATATAAATTTCCCGTCCTGCTCGTCCTCTTAACATCCAATCAAATCAAGTGTGTTTGGTCTCTTTTTCATCATCCCTGTCAACAGGCAGTCGTATCAGGAAAACACCTGACATGGGTTCTAACAATCTCCAGGCAACAGCTTTCCTGATGAAGGCTATGATCGTTGCATTATGTGGTTTCTGGATATGTCCTGCTCTCGCAGTAGGAAAGCATGCAGGAAGTACTAGACACTATAAGTTCAACGTATGTATGGTTTTATCATTTCTTGTTATTTCTTAATCAGGATAGTTCAGGAATTTACTTATCTGTGTTGTGTTTTCCGTTTTACAGATTCAGATGCAGAATGTGACAAGATTGTGCCAATCTAAAAGCATTGTTACTGTCAATGGGAAGCTCCCAGGGCCTCGGATCATAGCTAGAGAAGGTGATAGACTCTTGATTAAGGTGGTAAACCATGTTAAGTACAATATCACCATCCACTGGTACGAAGACAGGATTTCTTTTTGTTCTTTTGGTTCTCTTCCGATCGAAAATTTCTAATCAATGTTGAGCTCTACTTGGAGGCAGGCATGGAGTGAGGCAACTGAGGAGTGGATGGGCTGATGGACCTGCATATATCACGCAGTGTCCAATTCAACCAGGGAAATCATTTGTATACAACTTCACAATAACTGGACAACGAGGGACATTGTTCTGGCATGCACACATCTCCTGGCTTCGAGTCACTGTTTATGGACCTATCGTCATCCTCCCCAAGAAAAATGTTCCTTACCCATTTCCACAACCCTTCAAAGAAGTCCCAATTGTCTTTGGTAAAATACAAGATTAATCAGAAGGAAGAACTGCAAAATGAGCCTCCATTTTCGAATTTCCTGATGATATATATTTATGGTTTTGCTTGAACTTGCAGGTGAATGGTGGAAAGCAGACACTGAGACGATTATCAACCAAGCAACTCAAACAGGAGGAGCACCAAATATTTCTGATGCTTATACCATTAATGGTCTTCCAGGGCCTCTATATAACTGTTCTGCGAAAGGTGGTTCAGCTTATAGTATTTATTTTTTATAATACGTGAATTTTGACAGTTTAGAAGTTTAACTGAAGATCCACTAGTGCAGATACGTTCAAGCTCAAGGTTAAGCCTGGAAAAACCTATCTTCTCCGTTTGATCAATGCTGTACTCAACGACGAGATGTTCTTCAGCATTGCGAACCACAGTCTCACGGTGGTTGAAACCGATGCAGTCTACGTGAAACCCTTTAAAACTCACATTCTACTTATTACTCCAGGACAGACCACCAATGTCTTACTCAGAGCCAAATCTAAGACCCCAGATGCCACCTTTTTAATCGCAGCCAGGCCTTATGCGACAGGCCCTGCTGCTTTCGACAATACAACCACGAGCGGAGTTCTCGAGTACGAGAATAATCATAAACCATCTGTCTCCAAGTCCAATAAGAACAAGAAACTTCCCCTTCTTAAACCCTTACTCCCTCTGTTTAATGACACAACATTCGCCATGAAATTCTCCCAGAAAATTCGTAGCTTGGCCACTTCCAAATTCCCAGCTAAAGTCCCCAAGAAAGTTGACAGACACTTCTTTTTCACAGTTGGGCTAGGTGTGCTCCCTTGTTCCAAGAACCAGACATGCCCAGGACCAAACAACACTAGAGTTGCAGCTTCTGTTAACAATGTCTCGTTTGTTCTACCGAACACAGCTCTTCTCCAAGCTCACTTCTTTAACCGATCAAAGGGTGTTTTCACTACAGATTTTCCCACCAACCCGCCTTTTAAATTCAATTACACAGGAACTCCACCGAGCAACATTGCAGCTACAACTGGTACAAAAGTTGTGGCACTTCCGTTTAATACAAAAGTTGAGCTCGTGTTGCAGGACACGAGCTTCATCGGAGCTGAGAGCCACCCTCTTCATCTTCACGGTTTCAACTTCTTTGTGGTTGGACAAGGTTTTGGAAATTTCGACTCTACCAAGGATCCTGCTAAGTTCAACCTGGTTGACCCTGCAGAGAGGAACACTGTAGGAGTGCCATCTGGTGGTTGGGTCGCTATACGATTCCTCGCTGACAATCCAGGTGGGTTCTTGATTAAAAATTCATTTTCTCAATCAATCTCCATCAAATCATACATCGTTAGTTGGATCACGAACGCATATCATCCCCCACAGCTGAAAGCAACAATCCACTTGAGAAATCAACTAATTCTATAAACTGCAGATTAGATGCAAAGTTGCTATCGCGTAAATTACTTGTTACACCTCCTTGTTTGGTCAAGCATCCTAAGATACAAATTTCATCTTAAGAACTAAAAGAAAAAATGCAGACATGTCCAAGTTCTGACATTGATCTAAATTAACATGAACAGGTGTCTGGTTTATGCACTGTCATCTGGAAGTACACACAAGCTGGGGACTGAAGATGGCTTGGGTCGTCATGGATGGGAAAAAGCCTCATCAGAAGCTGCCTCCTCCACCCAAGGATCTTCCGAGATGTTAGCTTTTGATCTTGAATCTCCATTTTCTTACATAACAACAACTTGTTTTGTTCATGGATAATACATATAGCTTCTTAGTAATCATTGCTTGCATTATGTACCAACTACCAACCGATAAAAAGTAGAAAGTGGTTGGATGAGGAATTATGGTATTTTGATAGCTTGTTAAGGTTGTTGTACTATTCAATTATTGAAACGAAAAGATATTGTGGAACCATTTTTGATCTTTCAACTCTTTAATCAAATCCCAAAAAGCATACATTTAGTGGCCAGCAACTTTGTTACCAACGAGGGGTTCTGCCAATTATTTGGGAAAGCTTTTATCTATGATGTTGAATAGTAAATATATGATGTATATGAGAATTAAAGTTAATATAGTTCTTCTTAATTTTGGTGGTAAAATCTAAAAATAAAAATAGAGAATACATAATTTATCTGTAATAATTATATATTTATATTTTAAAATTAATATATAATTTTAAATCTTTTTTAATCATCATCATCGTTATGATTAAAGAAACATTAATTTTATTGCAATAACAACAATACGTTCAATACGAATTTCATTAAGACTAAGAGATGTTTAGATATACACAATCTTAACCGTAATTAATAGTGGTAATTTTTTATAAATTCAACGGAAAAAAATTTAAAACTATTAAGAAAAAAATTTGATAAATTATTAATTTTATAAATTTTAATCAGTGGTTAAAAAATCTAACTGATTTGACTGGTTTAATTATAAAAATTTTAAAATTTTTAACTTTTTAATTTGGTTTTCAATTTTTTGGATGGATTTATTTTTAATAATTTTTATTGTTAAAATCAATCAATTTATTAATTAATCGGTCAATTTTTATAAACTAAAATAAATTAGTTAATTTTTATTTAACAATTTATTAAATAAATCATATTTTAAATTTTTTAATTTTATTTAATTTTTAACTGATCTTATAATAGTTCGATATCGATTGAACCTTTTAAACCTCCATAAATCTCTTATTTTACCGGTTCAACTTTTGGTCCATTTGTAAAACATTTTACCTTAAAATTATCTTTATAAATGATAAGATACTATCTTATCATTGAAAATAATCATCCTAATAATGGCTAAAGTTTATCCAATATCTTAATTTAACAAGAAGGCTATTTTAGTAAATTGACAAAGCCAACTCAACGGTGGCATCTAGACGCGTCACCAACTTCTATATATAAACACTTTTTTTTCTTCTTTTATTTTTATAAATTTGACTCCAAATTCAACGCCACTAGAACCTCCCCGCCACCCGGAGACGCCGACGTCTCGACGCCGGTGCCTCCGTCGCCAGTCTCTTGCCGCCAAAATGAAGCGACCCCAAAACTTCTCCTTACCTGTAAGCGTGGTCGTTTTGTCTATATTCTACATTTACTTCTCCACCGTTTTTGTTTTCATCGATCGATGGTTCGGCCTCACGTCGTCTCCGGGTTTAATGAACGCCGTCGTTTTCACCGCCGTTGCGGTTATGTGCGTCGTTAACTACGCGGTTGCTATCCTCACGGATCCGGGTCGGGTCCCATCGTCTTATATCCCGGATGTTGAGGATTCGGAGCACCCTGTACATGAGATCAAGCGTAAAGTACGTTTTTAATTATTAAAAGTTTGTTTTGTAAAGTGAAATCTATGCTCTTTGAGCAAGTGTTTTAAATGAACATATGAAAGTTATGATTTTTGTGGTTTATTAAGATTCAAGATTTGTTATTTTTGAGTTTAGAAGTGAAAAAGATGTTTGAAAATTGGCATTTCACGATGGCTGTTTAGTTTTATTTTTATGGTACGGAAGTTGAATACTTTTAACGTTGCATTGTATAGATGGATCATATTTGCATGCCCTTTGGTCTATATTTTGTTTCAGGTGTCTATTATGTGATTAACTGACTTTAAGGGTTCTGAACCTTTCTTTATGTTGTTGCTCCATTACCATTTTCCTTTTCGTCGAAAGATTAGATACATGAGTTTATATGGATTGAACAAAATTGTTAACTATCAAGAGAAAAGAAGCCTATTTCAAGTTTTTCATTTCAAAAGAGATCGACTTCTAGATTGGGGTCAAATCATCTTTGTAGGTTTCTGTGGAATTTTGACCTTTAGGAAATCAACCATAAATGTTGTTCCTTTGTGACATAAGGTCATAGGTTTGAATCTCTTTCAACTCTCACAAAGTGGAGAGCCTTGTACACGGAATACGTTGCTTTAGGAAATCAATGTCTTTAATTTATCCCTGGCATCTTACAGTTAGGTGATTCCTTTTTCTGCACGGAAATTCATCTTGGATATAAATTGTTTGTTTGGCTAACAATCTGAGTATATGGAGGGTTTATGATCTTGACTTCTTTTCAATGTCAAGTTAACTCGGTTATCGGTTCCACTGCTATTGGACTATATCATAGAAATTTACTTCAAATGATTGTGCTCAAGTGATATCTTCTAAAAATTGTTTGCTTCACTACTTCACCAATCATTTTCTCTCTATACTTTTTATCATGATGATTGTATGCATTGTTGACTGATATGCCTTACAAGAAGCTTTCCTCTCCTGGAAAAACGTGTATATTTGAGCAACCTAAATACTTATGTTTAAACTTCTAATTTAACTTTAGTCTAAGAGTCCTCATCATTCTATTGGACTAAATTTTGATAGTGATATTTGATTTGTATTTAATTCCTGTTGAATGACATATGAGAAGAGTTGAAATTTTCTATTAATTATTTCTTATTTGGATATGTGAGTTGGTTTGTTTTACAGCCTGTAGTTTTATTTTCTGTTGATACATGGCAATGCTAGATACCTTTCATATAATTTTTGGTGTATTCCTCATGTCGATTGACACTTCTTTGGAAACTTTTACAGGGGGGTGACTTGAGATATTGCCAGAAGTGTTCACATTACAAGCCTCCTCGTGCACATCACTGCCGTGTTTGCAGAAGATGTGTGTTGCGAATGGTATGCATCAACTAAGTTGTCATTCTGTTTTATCTCAAATATCCTGGCTGATATTTAAAGTGCTGCCTATTGATTTCAAGGATCACCATTGCATATGGATAAATAATTGTGTGGGGCACGCGAACTATAAGGTCTTCTTCATCTTCGTTCTGTATGCCGTCATTGCATGCATCTACTCCCTGGTATGTTAAAGTTTATGTCCAACTTCATCTGTACCCTCACATGTAATTTTTTTTGATCATCATCCTTCTGCAATTTTGGCCTAGCTTACTATGTCTTTTGGAGTTCAATCATTGACTATATTATGTTTTCCTTGTGAAGTTTCATGATATAGATTTCTTTTATGTCTTCATTCTGTTTTCTTATACTTTCAGGTCCTGCTTGTCGGGAGTCTCACTGTTGACCCACAAAAGTATGAACAGCAAAGTGATGGCTTTTACAGAACAATATATGTATGTCCTTTAGCTATTCTGTTGCGTCAACTAGAATCAGATTCATTAATAGATTTTCTTTTCAATATACTCTTTCCAGGTTACTTCTGGCTTGTTGCTCATCCCATTAAGTGTAGCCCTGGGTGTTCTTTTGGGTTGGCATGTCTACCTCGTTTTGCAAAACAAGACGACAATTGAGGTTTTTAATCAAGAAAATAATTGTCCTTTTCTGCTCACTTTTTTGGTCATTTTGGTATTGAAATTTGATGGTCTCATTTTGGTACTTTTAACAGTATCATGAAGGAGTAAGAGCTATGTGGCTTGCAGAGAAAGGAGGGAGTGTCTATAAGCATCCATATAATATTGGTGCATATGAAAATCTGATAATGGTGAGAACATTGAACAACAAACCCTAACCAAAAATCTCATTCCCATTGTTGTTAGATTCCCTATTAAAAAAATCTTTCATAGGCCTTACTTGAAGAAAATCGAAGATTCAGCTTATGGGGCCTTCGTTCCCCAAGCTTTTATCGTGTTTAGTCTTTTTATGTACACCACAAGACTTTCAGTTTTTTGGTTGTAGATTGTTACTTTTAGGAGTTCCTTAATGATTGAACTTATCGAGGCCTGCTTACTTCGGAAAGATCCAAATGGGTCTTGCTGCAATTTACTAGTAGTTTGCCCTTCTGCCTTCTCTTTGTCTCTCTTGTTAAATGCATTCCATCATACCTGATACATCTTGGTTGAAGGATGCTGCAGCACAAATGTCTTTCTGCACAAGTTGATTTAGTTTGGAGTCAATTTTTATATAAGCATATAATGTTAATGTTTCGGGGTTTGGCTCCAAAAGGCTATGTATTGGAAGCCCATCTAGGCTGGGGAAGTGAGTCGGTCGAGTTGCATCATTGTTAAGAACAAAGTTGGGAATCTAGATACTTTATCCTCATCAATCACTTAAATGCCTTTTCAGGTTCTTGGACCAAATATCTTCTGTTGGTTTTGCCCTGGAGCAATACATGTTGGTTCGGGTCTTCACTTCCGCACAGCCTTCGATAGTAAGATCGTTACATCTACTTTGCAATGACATTTTCTTTTGCCATCGCATTGCCTAGAGGAGATGCTCAACTCTTGACTCCAGAGAGGTGGATAAAAGTTGGCATTCTTTTCCGGCATGTAAGATTTCTGATATTGGCTTAGCAGTCAGGAGGAGGAAACCTGAATGTCACTTAACCACGTAAAGAGTCTGTTTCAATGAGAAGCTATCAGTTTCAGCTACATTTCAGGGGAAGGAATATGGGTTGCAGAGACCCTTGTCAATAGTTGAAGTTTTTCCAGGACAGGAAGTGTTTTTTTTTTTTGGTGATTTTGTTTTGTTTGCAGGTTTTCTGTGAGAAGTCTTCAGGGTAATTATAGATCTTGTAGAGCTTACAAATCAAGTTACTTCACACCATTGTGTATAAAGATGACATTGATCCCAACTGACCCACAAGAACAAGATCATCCCATGTAACTCAGAATTGTAATCTTTTGTAACATTAAAGAATAACATTTGTTTCTCTTCTTCTTCTTCTTACTTCTTTACTTTGTTGCATAAATACTAATGTTGGATTTTCTTTTTGTTTGAGTAAAGAAATTATGTAAACATTTTTTTTCATGTGTTTTGTCAGTATAAAATTAGCATTAATCTTATATAAACCCCTCAAGTAGCAGTACCAGCCACTTCTGTTTTTCCAATCTTAATCCATTTGTATTGAGGAATTGTCATCTCTTAAGTATATATGAAGTAAGTTTCCATGTATAGTAAATAACTTATAAATTAGTATTTGGAAAAAGAAAAGGGACTTAAAGGTTAAAAGCAAGGATGATAATATGTGGAGTTTTAGTATTTCAATGATCTAAAGCATTTAAATTAAATCAAAACGTTTAACATAAACCCTTAATGAACGGAAAATTTAACAGGTTAAATTCTATATCAATTAAATATTATGTCAATGCAAACGTGACATTAAATCTCACCGCTATTTATACATTTTAAGTAGTAGGTTTCACTTGTCACAGAGCATTGAGGTCTACATTTAGATACTTTAAACTGTAGATTTCACTTGTTACGTGACATTAGACTCACTTTTTATTTAAAAAATAAAAAACAATGTCTTATTATTATTGACATACCGTTTAACTGACGAAGAGTTTATCCCTTATGAATTTTTCATTCAATTAAGATATGATTTAAATGTTTTGAAAATATTAGGATTCAATTTAAACGTTTCGAAATGTTTTAGGCTGTTTTATATTTTGTTGTAAATATTAAAGTCCAAAATGCATTTTTAGCCTTAAAATAAAATTGAATTAAAGTCAAAATAATGTTTTTTAATTAATCAATTTAAAATGTATTAAACAAATAATATTATATTATTAGATTCAAATAAAGTGATATCAATTTGATTCACGCAAATCTCAGGCTAAATTACATTATCTCAAATTCAACTATCTCTTAGATATAAATTAAATAAGATTTTGTGCATAAATTAAGTATTTATTATTTCATAATAAATTTACTTTTTTGTTACAAAGGAAAAAAAGCTAATAAAAAACTATTATCTTACTAGTGTAGTGTTCTACGATACAAAGTTTCTTATATGCTTAGATGGATGAGCTCGATGACGACCATCGGAGGCTCCTGAAATATATGTAAGTCTAGGCTGAATAAAATTATGAAAGAGGTTATATTATCGACATATTAATTTTCTTCTCTATATACATGCTAAAATTGTATCTCCCAAATTCCACGGATTAAATGACGGTTACTTTCAATTGAAAAATTAACCTAAGATGAAAGTAAGTTGAAAAATCATTATATGACAACTCATAGGTGTTTAAGTTGGGACATGATTTTCTATCTAATTTTATGGTGTCTTATTCTTACTCATAAATCTCAGCTATTCATTTATGTAGGATCTGTGTTTATTTATGCGGGATTTACGTGAGACTCACATAAATGGAGAGCTGAGATTTATGAGACACAATAAGGTATCATAAAATTAGACAGAAGATTTGGACCGGTTTAAGTAAATCCAACAATTAAAAGAGAAGGGGTCCACGCGCTTGATCCCACCACTGGAATAGGCTCACGTGGACACGAAGTGGATTTATCCTAGTCATCATCTCAACTCGCCATGCTCAATAGACGTAAGCTACGCTCTCAGAAACAACCCCAAAAGCATAGATCTCACACTTCCATTAAACCGTGCTCTACACGGGCATAAAAGATCCACCCTTTTCGAGTCCCAGAAAAAAGATATTAGAACAGGAGCTTGAGTGGGATTCATGTGAGAACTAAACGGGTCTATCTGTCTCGGTGTTGGCCTGTTCTTCGCCTGAAAATGGATGCAGATAACAGTGACCCGTCTGGATTTACCAGGTTCTTGTCTTGAACAATCAAATTCTCTACTTACCCTCTTCGAGTTATGCTTACCTGATTTGA
>JANZLD010000005.1:77905794-77924120 GCA_026413575.1 Erythroxylum carthagenense | reverse complement strand
GGTTAGTTCAACAAATTTGGAGCTTTTCTGGGTAGAGACGGTATAAACCTGGGATTGCTGGCTTCACGATCTGTTTGCTACTAATTCCTGCTTTCTGCTTGCGTTCTACGAGTTTTCATATTAATACGATGGATTCAATCCAAGACTCTTCACAAGTTGATTTTGTTGTGTGGTGTTGGATCTTCCTGCTTAAAAGATTTGTGGGTAATGGTATAGATGTAGCAATGTACCATAGTACGTGAGCGTCTGAAAAGTTATCATCTTTTGTTTCTTATGTCTGTGTAAGCTTATTGTTTTTCTTCTGAAATGCATATATTCAAGCATAGGAATCGTTTTATCTGGAAATGAAAGTTGAAAGTCATAGTTTGTAATTGCGGATTAAGTGATTCTTTTCCCGTCTGATTCCTCTGGTCGTGAGTAATTCGAGGTTTGATTTTGATTTTCATAATAGAGAATTGAAGGTGATTTTCTGCTTCTCGTCTTCCCCTATGTGTTTGAATGCAACTCTTACATGCCTTTTGATTTTGTTTGATTCTTTCAGCTGTCTAGCCAATTTCGGACTCAATTCCCACATGACTGAGTTGAACAAGAAAAGGAAGTTGCAGAATGAACAATTAGGCTTGCCTATATCTAAACATCAGTGCTGGGCTCATCGATCGCCTGTTGGATGCCTAGAAAAACTAGAAGAAAGCCAAGAAATAGAAGACATTTGCTTGCAACTAGAAAATGAAAATGCAGATGGACTAGCTATGGATGGTGATCCTACTTATGAATCAGCAAAAGATAGCAACAGCTTTATGGGGGATTCAGAATCTGTTTCTTCTGTATGTGAAGAAGCTAAATTTGAATCAGAGGCCTCAAAGATATGCTCTTCCGACACGCCTTCCACTTCATCATTCAACTGGGGCAGCAGTAGTTTTAAGCTTTCTCAGTGTTCTTCTGACAACAAAACCACAGTCAATCCTGGCACGGACGAACTAGCTTATGTGGGAGGAAAGATTGTTATTCACCATCTTAACCATGGATTTCAGATGTGTCAGGATCTTGAAGATTCCTCCCTGGAATTTGGAAGCAATGAGGGTAATATCTACCCAGAATATGACAAAGAAATGATCGAATCATGTACGGATAAAGAACTTGACGACATTCTTTATTCCAATACAGCAAATCCGAACATCTATGTCCTTTCATCTGGAAGATGGAATTTGAATCAAGGTATTTTAGTTCTGCAAACACAAAACTGATAGAGAGGGGGCAAATATATCTTTTGTTGCTTTTGTATCTTGAAATATTCTGCAGGTGATTCAGTTCCTTTTTCATTGCTTTGAATGCAGAATCTCAACCAGGAACAAGGAAGCCAACAATAGATCAAGAATTTGAGCAATATTTTTCCGAACTTATGCTATAGTCAAGGCAAACTTTGACATAAACCTTAAAATCTGTATTCCCTATGCATATGTTTAATAATACTGAAGCTGAAATGTAGAAAAGGCATGTTCTTTAAGAAAGTTTATATCCTCTTATAGACAATGTGACTTTGTAATATCGCAGCTGATGTCTTTAGATTCCATTTTTCTTAATGTCTAAAGAGAAATCAACCTTCATGATTCAATATAATCCCAAAGACAAGTTCAGTGTAAAAGAGTTGAAATCGACAAGGTGGTCAAAAACTTCTACCCGTGATATGACTTAACAGTTCAGCAACAAAAGACAATGCTTGCACCAGCCGGGAATCGAACCCGGGTCTGTACCGTGGCAGGGTACTATTCTACCACTAGACCACTGGTGCCCTTCTGACATCTCGTCGCCCTTAATACTATTTTTTATAAGACACTCATGAGATCAAACGATGTAACCCAAGGAGTAATGAGAGTGTTTGATTGATAAGTAACACATTTATGACCTTTTACCATATTTTATATGTATTGTATTATGTATTTAATTACATTGTTATTATTATATGTAGATGTATTTATTTATATTTCATATTATCGTTATTTTGTGTTTTATATAAGTCTATTAAAAATAACGTTTTTATTTGATAAAAATAAAGTTGAGTATTAATGAACGTTCATAAATTTCGCATTTATGCGATGAACGTTCCTAAATTTCACATTTATGCGAGAGTTCAGTAGATATTGTTATTGTTGTTTGAGTTATTTCAAAAAGAGTTAATAAAGGAGTAGATTGTGACAAGAATTATTTTGAAGTCCCATCTTTTTTGGACAATAAAGTTAATGTCTAACCTTATAAATTCCTTAATGCAACGACATTTTGGCATAAATTATGTGCTAACTTTGATTAAAAGCAAATTAGTAACAATTAGTCTATTAGAAGTAAAGTCCTCTTGAAAGGGACATGACCACTTAGAGTGACCAAAGTTGAACAAATCTTATTTGAGTAACAATGGCTAAACCACCCGATGTTTACATGTGATCCGCTCTTCCATCTTCCATTCTTACCAAACCAACTTATTATTAGCAATTGAAGAAACCAAAATGAACACAACCCTGAAAAGAATCTATTAAGTTTAAGAAATACGAGAAACCAACAAAATTTTTAAGATCAACATTGTGGAAGATCAGACGGTGGTGGTGGCAACTTCTGATTTGGTTGAGGTCCATCCAATACCACCCATGCCATCCTTAGCCCCCAACTTGTATGAACATCAAGGTGGCAATGCATAAGCCACACTCCTGTTTAATCACAAAGTGGTTAAATGTCATATCAATGAAAAGGGTTTTCTAGGAAATTAATGATCAATATAAGCTAAAGATCGAATTTTTGTTTTGTTTTGTGTTAGTTCACACCTGGATTATCCGCTAGGAAGCGTATTGCAATCCAACCACCGGCAGGAACACCATCTGTGTTCCTCTCAACAGGATTGACAAGATTATAGTTCGCAGGATCTTTATCAGGATCGTAATTACCAAAACCTTGTCCAACGACAAAGAAGTTGAATCCATGCAAATGAAGAGGGTGGCTTTCTGAACCAAGAATGCTGGTGTCCTGCAACACGACCTCCACACTTGTGTTGAAGTGTAGCACCATAGCTTTTGTCCCATTAGTAACCATAGTATTGTTCGGTGGATTTCCCGTATAATTAAATGGCATTAATGGGTTCTGAGGGAAATCTGAGGTGAAGACACCATTAGACTTTCCAAAGAAGTAAGATTGGAGTAGAGCAACAGTTGGCAATGCAAAGGAGATGTTGTTGACAGAAGCAGCAAATTTAGTGCCATTTGGACCCTGACAACTTGTGTTCTGGTCACAAGGGTTGCTTCCAAGTCCAACCGTAAAGAAGAACTTCCTGTCAACAGTTTGTGGTACAGTGGCGGTCAAATTGGTGTTGGTCAAGCTAAAGAATTTCCTAGTGAAATTAGCGACAAAGCTTGTGGAATTAAACGAAGGCAGTGTTGGTTTAAGAGTTGGAAGCTTTTTCAGGTGGAATGATGATGATGGTTGCTTGTATTCAAGTATTCCAGCGGTTGAAGTATTGTCAAAAGCTCCTCTTCCGGTGAAGTAAGGTCCAGTCTCCATTAGAAAGGTTGCATTAGGAAAATGAGGTCTGGTTTTGAGCAAAACATTTGTAGTTTGGCCTGGTGTAATGAGGAGTGTGTCAGTGTCAAAAGGCTTGACATAAACAGCGTCAGCTTCAACAACGGTGAGAGTGTGATTGGCAATACTAAAGAAGAGTTCCTCATTCAGTGCAGCGTTGATTAGCCGGAGAAGGTAGGTTTTCCCTGGCTTTACCTTCAGCTTGAAGGTTTCTGCATTCAGTAATCATAAGTTATTCTTTGAGAGAGCTCAAACTCTGCATGCAAGATTGCTTGTAATTATCAACGTTATACCTTGAGACGAACAGTTGTAGAATGGTCCTGGGAAGCCATTAATGGTGTAGGCATCAGAAATATTTGGAGCTCCACCATTCTGAAGAGCTTGAGCAATCACAGCCTCCGGGTCTACATTAAACCATTCCCCTGAAACCCAGATGCCAAAATTCAGTTAAGGTCATCATGCATGTCCAACGGTTTATGATCAACGCTTAAAAGAGTAAGCCTTTTACCCAAAAGGATGGGAACTTCCTTATAAGGTTTCTCAAAAGGGTAGGTTTCGTTACGACTAGGAAGAATAATAATGGGTCCGTAGATCGATGCCCGTAGCCATGAAAGGTGAGCATGCCACAGAAGTGTTCCTCTCTGCCCAGTGATGGTGAAGTTGTAAGTGTAGGACTGACCATTTTGTATTGGACATTGTGCGACATAGGCTGGTCCATCATACCAACAGCTCCTCAGCTGCCTCACACCATGCCTGCCAGACACAAACGCCGTTAGATTTCTTTGTAACATTAGAAAATATGTGATTGATTTGAATTCTTACCAGTGAATGCTAACGTTGTACGAGACATGATTTACCACTTTTACGACAACTCTATCTCCTACTCTCGCCACCAATCGAGGCCCTGGAAGCTGGCCATTCACTGTCACAACGCTCCTTGTGTTGCACAGTCTTGTAATGTTTTTGTAAACGATCTTTAATCCAGGAAAAAAAGAATATATCAATTAGAGTTGACAAGACAAAATTAGTGTAATAGAATCAAACTAAGTCTTAAATTCCATGCGTGAAGAGGTTTGTTGTGGTATGTACGTTGAAGGTGTAATGCCTTGTTCTGGCCATGGTAGGTTCTGGCAATAGCAATAAGAAATTGACTTGAAGCAACAAGGCTGCAATGGCAAGAAGCCATGAACGACAACAATCTCCCATATCTCTCAGTGAAGGTCTGGTGAAGAAGAAAAGATGTTAGCTAGTGTATGTTAAGTGTGGAAGAGAGTGATTATATAGAGGAGAATAGGTGATGAGATTATGATTTCCAGCATATAATTAAATATGCAAAAAAGGTATTGTATATCCTTTCAAGTTTTTGTCTCATTAGCTTTGCTTAATTTTGGAGTGTTCATAAAGTAAGAATTTTCTTTTTAACTATCTTATCTTATCATAAATTTGATCCCACTTGAGCATGAAATTTGACTCCAAATTTAAAAAAAAAATGTTTATGCAATCATTAAAGTTATTCCTTTGTGTCTAAAAGGTCACAGGTTTAAATAAAAAAAAGTCTTTTTGTAAAAATATAAATGAATGATTGTGTATTCCTGATCCTTACAAAGCGAAGAACCTTGTGTACTGCGATTCGTTGACTTTGACTTAATAATGCTCGTACAAATAAAATCAATTACATCACACAATTATTAACAAAATGTTTTTAATCTAAATTTGAATTTAATTTTAAAAGTTGGTCCCAATAGTTTAGACCGATTTGAATTGTTTTAATTAAAATTTCAAATCAACGTTAATTTAGACTCAAATTTTGAGTTATCTAATTAAACATTTGACATAGCAAGCATGACTTGAATTAATGTTAACTCCTCTAATATTTGGTAGAAGGGAAAAATAAAAGGCATTATGTTATAAAACCTTCATTTTAGGAGCTAGAGTGGCAAAATTGGTGATTCTAGCTGGAATGTCCATCTTGGAAGATGTTAGTATGGTTGCATTCTAAAACATGCACCACTCAATTATTTAATAAATAAAAAAGGAAATTAATGAAAAATTTAAACAGGGCTATCCTTTGCTAATAAACACTTCTACACAAAAGGCATGCCTAATTATTTTTATACAATTATTTGACTATGTATTTAGCTATTTTTTAAATATTTTTTAATAACTTTTTTTCCTTTAAGTTTATCAAAAATAATCTTTCTAATAATTAATAATAAAGTTACGTATTTCTAAATCTCTCTAAATTTTACATTTGAGTGAGATTACTATCATCAAACCTTCACTCATCAATATAATCTCAACATTCCAAATTCAAAGCAATGCCTATAGTACCTTTTTCAAAATTTTCAAATTTCTATTTTATCACTTCATCAAGACCATAAGTTCGAGCAATTTCATCGCCTATTTAAAGTACAGTATTGATATTTACAATCTTTACTTCCCTATTATACTGTTCAATACGTTCATGCCGGCTCGAATAATTAGCATAAATATTTATGATCCCCTCCCCCAATAAATCTAAACAAAAAATGCTTATAAAGAACTGATCTATTATTTCTTTCATAGCCTCAAACATACCAATATTAGCATTAATGGTACGTAAATGTAATTCGTTAATCAAATAATTATTTAGGAACGAAATGTTTACTTAGGGTTGGCAATTGGGCTCTAACTCAACCCAGCCCAACCCAAAGTCAACAGGTTAGGGTCGATTGACCAAACCTCGAATCCTGACCATTCTAAACGAATGACATTGTTTTGTATTTTTAATTTCAAAAATTGATGGGCCAAGTTGGGCTATCTTTGGCTTGGTCGGACTCTAACTTGAACCCGTTGCCTCAACTCCAGATCTCAGTAGGCAAAGGTCGGGCTCCTACTTCAATTATTATAAACATAATTATTAAAAATTAATGATAATTAAATTTTTTATTTTTAAGATCAGGTATTAAATATTTTAGATAATTTATTTGATCTATAATGAATTTTTAAGACAAAAAGAAAAAGAAAAGAAGGTTGCTTATTAGATGAGTTAGGCAGCTGGAAACCTTAAAACACTGTACTTGAGTTTGACTATATTGTTACTACATTTGCAAGGTAGTTGAAAATTTTCTCTTGTACCTCTAACTAGGGCTCTCCACCTATTTTGTCTTTGTAACTAAGGAATAGCTAGTGATTTTTTCATGTAAAGCAAAGATCTTGATAAGATGTTCACATCCAGAAATAGTATTAGATCAAAAACTAATCAAAATGACTTTGGTTTATCTGTCAAGCTCAAGCACATAAGACCACAGAAACAAGCCGTACTGTCTCTCTCATTTTGTTTTTTCATATGTTTGTTTTTGTTGGTGAAGAAGTTGATTTGATTCCTTACTGGAAACTCATACAGGCACAGTTCAAGTTGAAGAACTTCAGGCACAGTTCATGTTGAAGAACTTCTGTTGGCTTTGAATGGTCAAGGTGTTTCACTGTTTTAGGGTTAACAGGTGCACAGGATTACTTTGATTGATCTCATGCAGCCAATGATTTGGCTCCTAAAGCTTAGGAACTACTCTACTAATGTTCTGTTTTTTTCAAACTGTGAGTAATGAACTGCTTGTTTGATTCATACCCAAACCCCACCACGAGTGTTCAAATCAAGTCCAACTAACAAGCGAAATATCATATAAAAGTATACACAACCCACTCTGTTTCTAGTCTCATCAAACAATACTTTGCTTGTTCCTAAAGTGTTTAATGGTGGAATATCCAATTTATCATAAGACGTGTTTACATAAATATTCGTCAACAAAAATCACGTTTTAACTTATTTGTAAGAATTTTAAAAAATTAATTATTAAATTAAAAATTTTAGAAAGATTAACATTAAATTGAAATTTTTTAAAAAATTTAAACATTTTTATATATATTAGCTCTTAATGTTTTTATATTTAACATTTTATAAAATAAAGATAATATAAGTTCTAAAGTATCAATAAATTTGAAAAAATTTTAATTTAATACTAAACTTTTTAAAAATTTTCAATTAAGTAATCAATTTTTTTATAACTTTAAAAATGCAATTTAAAAACTTTAACTTTAATTATAGTAATATTTTATTAAATTAACTAATAATATCACTTAAAATTAATGAATAGTTAAGCATCTAGCTCGTAACCATACCCTTTGTTCTCTGCGTTGTTGTTTGGGAAGAAGAACCATTCATCTCGTTCTTTTTATCTTATTTCATGAGCATCTATCCATCTAATAAATTGAAACTCATTTATTAAATAGATGGATACTCATAAAATATAAAAACAGGCGATCTGAAACCCAATTTCAAATTAGCATAGATCACACAAATATTTCAAGCGAGGTGATTGTTTTAAATTATACCCATTCACACATAGAATTTAAACTTAAGATTAGTGACGCTGGCTAGATAATATCTTTCTACAAACTTATTGTAAGTTTTTGGTTCACTTTTAATGATAAGTCCAATGATGTTGGCTGAATCAAGACAATTCTAAAAACCAAGTTCATTCTATCAGGTTTTTGTTCCTTTTGATTAAAGAAAGATTAAGTACTCAATTAATTATTACAGCTGGAACAACATGATCAATCCATCAATTTAAGTGTCATCTTTTGCTTATCTGTCTTTACCACTAGACTAAGCAGTATCTGCTCATTGGATTAAGAATGTTGATCACTCTAATTTCGTGGTTCTTAGCGTAAAGCTTAAAGTTATTTCCAACCTTAATCAATGAAAAGAAAAAAATACAGAAAAGTTGGAATTTTTATGGTCCTTTTCCCTTAACGTTTGTGTTGAATTATTGTAAAATTATAAAATTCAATTATTATAAAACTCAATTATTATAAAATTCAATTATTAAAAACTCAATTATTATAAAATTCAATTGTTAAAAAACTCAATTGTTAAAAACCGAGCATTTTATTAATTAACTAATCAATTTTTATAAATTAATAAGTTCCTACAAAACAAAATAAATCAATTTATTTTTATTTAATAATCTTTTTTAGTTAAACTTTACATTTTTTATAGATAAGGATAATCTTTTTAGTCATATTTTAAATTCTTTAATTTTATTCAATCTTTAGTCAGTTTTATAACAGTCAAATAACGGTTAAACATTTTAAATTTCAAGCCTCTTGTCTTACCGATTTGACTTATATACATTATTTATTAAATTATTTACAAATAATAATTTTTTATAAAGAGACTTTCCTTCGTTTTCAATTTTTAATTTTTAAGTTTCAATTTTTTTAAAAAATTAGTTTTGAATTTCACAACATATTTTATATATGTAAATTCAAATTTATAATTATTTTATGTGCATTTTTATATTAATCAATTTTGTATCATTAATCTTTTCTGTTATATATTAAAGGAATTTGTAATTGTTTGTTGAAGTTAATATATATAATATTTTTTTAATAATATTCATAGTCTACAATTAAAACTCTATTTATTATTTTTGTATATTAGAAAATAATTTATAATATATAAAAAATAATTGAAATAATATTAATCTTAGATAGAAATAATTTTTTCTTATCCCTATGTTAATGCATATTATATAAATAAGTCAACTTAAAGAAGTTAATTAAAACTCCAAAATTTATAAACATTTTTAAATTACAAAGTTTTTGAGACTTAGTGCCTGTTTAAAATGAACTTTTGGGAGATTAATAAGTACTTTTTTTACCACAAAAGCTTTTTTTAAAAAAATGAGAGTTTGGCTGTAAAATAAAAAAGCACTTATTTAATAAATATGATATTTTTGACAGCTAAAGTACAACTTTTTAATAAGATCACATTTGGAACTTCTCAAAAAAGCTTGTCAAATAGTTTTTTCAGGTATATTTGTCATATTAATTAATGAGCCTATTTTTTTTCCCCCTTTTGTCCTTATATTTTACACATAATTCTTACAATTCTTACAAACTCATCTTCGCTTTTATTTTGGGGTTTATATAATATTATTTAAATTTTTAAACATGTTTTAATATTTATTTTGATATTAGTTTTACTTATGTTATAATCCATATAAAAGATTTAGTTAGATATATTTTCATTTATATTTCATATAGTTTAAAATTATATAATAATTAATATATTGTGCTTTGCATGATGTTTAATATATTTTAAATAATATTTATGTGAATAAATAATTTTATTATAAAATAAAATATAGTTAAAATTAAAAATATTTTTTATTTTTATGTTACCAAATAGTCTATTGTATGAATTTTTCTAAAAAAACTCTTTTTAAAATGACATTCAAACAATCAATTAATTTTTTTTAAAAAAATTTCTCAGAAAAGATCTAAAAAAAAAATTACTAACAAAAATTCTATTAATATAAGCCCAACTAATCAAAAGCTAACTAGAATCTCTTGATGACTGTTAAGCTTCTCTTGATGACTTCATACCTACGTAACATATAAACAACGCATACTTATTTTCTTGGTTACATCAAAATGGAAATATATGCAAACATGTCTCATTTGAAAAGTTAACAGTACCTCTCAACTTGCAAATGAGACCTTTCGTAAAAATCAATATCATTTGGTAAGGCAATTATGTTACTTTTCAATATTGTACCCCTCATCTTGCAAATGAGACCTTTCGTAAAAATCAATATTATTTGGTAAGCCAATTGTATTACTTTTCAATATTCAATATTTGTAACTGAAGTAAAGCATGGAGGTAGATTAAATAAAATTAGTGAGAACAAAATTTTAAATATGAGTTCACTAATTCTTAAAATTTAAATAGCTTCAGTGCACAAGACTTACCGTTTTGTCAAAATTGGAAGAAAGATATCAATTATACGTAATTTTTCCTTAACATTTTTATAAAGAAACTGTTTTTATATCAATTGTGCGTAATTTTTCCTTTACATTTTTATAAAGAAACTGTTTTTATAATTCAAACCTGTTAAATTTCATTCACAAATTAGTAATCTTACCAATTACTAATTCTTAATAATACCATTTCTTATTAAATTTATATTAAAATTTATTTATAAAAAAATTTTAGTACCCTCATTGAGGTAGTTATATTAGAGATGATAAATCGATTCCAACTCAATGAAACTGAAATTAGTTTGTCAATTCGTTTTATTGAATTCAAATTTCAAATTAATTTTAGTATATATTTTAAATTTTGGATAATCATATTGTTCTCTCCTAAAATTAATAAGTTTAATTAAGCGTAAAATTCTTCTTTTGTTTGTTGAGTTCATATATACTAAAAATTTAGGAGTTTGAATTCAACTATGCTTATTTTCAATCTTGAGAGAAACAATTGTATACTTGATTTAAGTAAGATTGTAGTATGATTGGCCTACTCTTCAATTAAATCGACATTTCAAAATAAACTTATCTATTTAAAAAAAAGTTTAAAAAATTCAGATACAATAGCCTACTTATTTATCATTTTATAATTGGACTTAATAAAACTTCTGCATTTATATTTACTAATAATTAAAAAAATCAACTTATTCGACCGATTCAACTATAGAATTATTCAAATTTTTGGTTCGATTTTTAATTTTCTACTTCGAATAATTTTAATAACTCTTGTTGTTAAAAGCGGATCAATTTATTTATTAATAAGTCAAATTTTATAAATTAATAAGTTCTTATAAACTAAAATAAATCAATTAATTTTCATTTAGTAGTATTTTTTTCAATTTAACTTCAAAATTTTCTATTGATAAAAACAATCTATTTAATTCATATTTTAAAATTTTATTTTATTTAATCTTTAATCGAATTTATGATAGTGTAATACTATTTATTTAAACCTTTTGTTTTATCAATTTGACTTCTTATCTATTTTTAAAAAATTTATATTTACAGAAAATGCAATCACGAGATCTAAATACAATATCAAAGTTTTTCTTTTTTTGTGTGTGTCAGTATTCGCAAGATTGATCTTTCACATGCAACCTAAGCACCACAAACAAGATAATGCAGTAAGATCATGGATTGGTTACTTGCAGAGGCAAGTCTTTGGACTTTTGTTCTAGGATTTGGCTCCAGATCAACTCGTGAAAGTTCCGACGAAGAGCTAAAGAGACCAAAACCTAAGCCAACTCTAGTAGAAGTCAACCACACACATTGTCGTCACTCGTTCATGTCCTTTCTGGGTTTTCTAGGATTCCCCAAAGTCAAACCCATGTCGACAATACAGAATTACTTGGCTTCCCTCACTTTGAAGCAACCACTAGAGCCCCTCGCCGTCGTCTTCTTGTGGGAAGGATAGGCTTCTCGTCTTTTATAATATTAGCCACTGAGTCTTGTGTTCTTATCACAGCAATCGCAGTACACTTTGTTTGTCTATTTCTTCAACTGAATTTATCAACCTCGTCTTCATGCATTTACAGAGTCTGGCTTGACTTTCGGGCATTAAATACCTTTTTGTTTAGATGCATGGAATCTAGCTGCCACCATTGACTAAGATGATTAGTGAAGCTTACATTCCATTTCTAATGTCAAGAGCAGGAAAATAAGTTATATAAGTACATTAGATCTAACAAAATGAGTTTCATAACATGATATTTCACAATATTAGATAGAAACTACGAAACTCCCTCAAATATTTCTTAAAAAATCTAAATTAGTTTCTACCCTTATTGATAGTATCACATTATTTTTTTTAACATTTTTAAAATGATATTAATAGCACCATAAATTTTAAATTATATATGATTTATAAATTTAGCCTATGAAGCTCGATATGGAAGCTATATAAAGGTTAAGGTCTCCTGCAGTTACTCATATCAATCGTAAGAATAAGGAATCCCTGACTCATTAGGGGAGCTTATGTATTAAGAAAATTGTAGAAAAAATTAGCCTATGTTTCAGTGAGCACTTTCTACTAAAGGTCCGGAAGATTCGGAGACGTTTAGAGCTTGGAATCGGCATCGGAATTAGAGATGGAATCGAAATTCAAATAGTCTACATTACTTTCATTTTTAATCATTTCATATAGATCCGGGATACGTAATAAAGCTTATACCTTATACTACGTATTACATGTGGTATCAATTAAGCAATTTGGATCTAATACAAATACAATCTTAAAATTAATTCCTTTAAGTATCGGCTAAAGTCGTTATTTTCATCTTAGCGTTTCATGAAAATTTTAAATAAGCTCATGCTCTTATCATTATTACTACTTTTAGATGTAATTAATCCTATTTTAGTGATGTTAAGATTCAATAAATACTACTATAATAACATTAAAATAAAAAATGATACCAGAAATAATACTGATGACTTTGTGAAAAGTTGGAATGAAAATTACACATTTAACTTAATTTTTGAGTATATTATATTTTCTAATAATGATATTTAATAACTAAAGAATTAATAAGCTAAAAAGACATTATTGAACCCTAGTTCAATCAACAATACATGGTGGTGAGTAAGGTGGAAATGGGCCACCTCAATTGATCTAGACTTCTAGTACTGTCAAAACGAGAGAACAAGACAAAGAAGACACTGCATGCATAATTGTAAGAGATAACTTGTGCAAAAATGTGAAGAACCATATAAAGGAGCAGAAGCATTGATTCATGAAAGGTTTTTAAGGATCACTAGTAAAACACCCCAACTTTTACCCACAATTGTCAAGTTTCTCAAAAGCATCATCACTTTCCACTGTTTAAAAGTTCATAAGGTAAATGTTGGCAATGACCTTGGCATGCAAAGAGCACATTTAACACACAAAATTTAGGAGGGTCCTGAAAATCTTTGACATATCATGTAAGCTGAAGGATCATAGAAATGACCCAATAGGCCAATACACCAACAATTTGCATATGTCTGTGTTAAAAGTCAAATGGAGTTAAAATCAGTAAACAGATAATTGATATATATAGACATGTTGCTGCTTTTAAAAGTCAAGCTCACAAACCTTTCTCCTACTCTGTTCTTGTCACTTTCGATCTTGTTTTCCCGTGAATAAGTAGTAGTAGTAGTAGATATAGTATTCATTTGGTGCACAACCTAGCAGCGCTGTGTTAGGAACAACAATGGAGGAAGATGAGCTTGTAAGAGAACTTCTTCTATTAGAAGAGGATAGGATTGAGCCTGAACCGATTTACATGAATCAAAAAGCCACGAACCAGCTCACTTCCACTTTGTATTCAGGTCCAACAATTCAAGATATAGAGAACGCTTTGTTCATCACTAGCAGAAGAGATCAACTCCAAGCTATTTCACAACCCAGGTTTCAACTTTCTCTTAACAATTTAAGTTCGTTCTAGTACTCCTGTTAAACGTTAATGTTCTTGAAGTTCATTTGTCACAGAATTTCGATATGGGAAAGGGGATTGGGTAAGATTGAGAACAACAAGTACACAGTCAAACTCAAAACCTGTGGAAATGGAATGATTGATGATGGTTACAGATGGAGGAAGTATGGCCAAAAAGTTATTAAGAATAACGCATTTCCTAGGTAAATGTTTGATCTATGTCTTACTTTAAGAACATGACCATGTTCGTTATCTAACAAACACTGTATTCTGATTCCAACAGGAGCTATTACAAATGCACAAACCCTAAGTGCAGTGCAAAGAAGCAGGTGGAGAGGTCAAGCGATGACCAAGACACTCTCATTATAACCTACGAAGGTCTCCATTTACACTTTACTTATCCGAATCTTTTGTTAAACCAATCCGAGCCATCACTCAAAAAGCTTAAACGAACGACCATGGAGTCAGAAGTACCCATCCAAGATCACATGCAGCAAGACTCGTCATGCTCCGAGACAATTATGGCTTCTCAGGGATTGCTTGAAGATATTGTTCCTCTCAAAGTTCGCAACCCTACAAGCAACGTCGTCGTCCCGTCCACTTCTTCTTCATGCTCTTCTAATTACCCTTCTCAGACAACATCACCTTCTTCTCCGTCTTGGTCTCATGCTGCACAAAAATGGCATGTCAATTGGAGCTAGAAGCCAAGACAAAATCTTTGTTATTTACAACTTTTTCTCGTGTTTATCTAGACAAAAAAATTGCCAAATAATGCAAAACAGCTTTGATTCTTGTCTATACAGGGTCTTAGGGTCATAAATGTATTTTGAACGCAATTCAATCCTATCATTTTTAAAACCTTTATAACAAACCCTAAATAGAACGAAAATTTGAGGACAATAACTTTTTATTAGTTGATATCATGTCAATATTAACACTGACATTATTTTTACATCTTAAAACAAAAAAGTGGGTTTTTTTTTAATTAATCAAAAAATAGGTGTACAACCTTTGAGTCCCACTGGTTAAGTAAGTTATAGTTATATATTTTAGATGATGAGTCTCACCTTTTTTTTGGGATAATTTAAAAAATTCTTTAAAGAAAAATAATAATGTATATCTTTGGAGAGGACCTCTCCCACGTGAGATAAACGACTAGGAACACTAAGCACCTAGTTGAGAAACAAAACGGCGACGTTCAAAGAAATTACAAGGATAAAGTGCAATGTCGTTTGACGATTAGGGTATAACGACCATCCTCTTTTTTGAAGCTTCAGGCATTTGCTCGATTTGGAAAAGAAGGGAAGAGATTTTCTAGAGGCCCGGCTTTGCGGAGGCGACATCACAACTTAGGTATGCTTACTCAATTCGAAAGGTACGATGACGATTAGCGATTAGGGAATAGCGATTCTCTTCTTTCTCGACATTTCAATCAATTACTAGAATTGGGATAGAGAGTGATGACGCTCTGGAGCTCGACTCTGAGGTGACCCAGAGGTTACTACTACTCGTTTCTCTGCACAGAGGGAGATCTCATCTCAAGTAAGCATACCCATCTCAAATAACTTCAGAAATAATGTTTGCGATCTCCACAAAATAACAAACTACATGTTAAAATTAGGGAACTAGAGGGACAACAATGAACCTTCATACAGGACTCAACTGAAGAGGAAGCAGATAAGAGGACATTCTGTTTAGTACAAGTGAGTCCAAACACCTATTGTTCAATAGTTTGCTTCTTTCATAAGTAGATGAATTATTTTCTAGAATCCAGAAATAGTTGTACATGAGAACTCTCTTCTTTTCTGTAACCTAGATTGCATGAAACTCTTTATAGAATATCATGATTTAGGAATATACTGAGAGGACTATATTCTCCATGAGAGCCATTCCTCTACTACAGTGCAGGTCCATTTGATTTGTAATCAGTTGTTCCCTAATGTTAGCGATAATGAGTTCTACAAGAGAGAGTAGAGACTTAGATCTCTTTTTAAACCTCCTAATATTCTTCTCATTCCAAACTTCTTGAATACATGTAGCTACAGTGACCATAAGAATATCCCTCTCGTTTTTAGAGATATGCAGAAAAGGTATTTCCATTAAGATATCCGTGAGTCTGCAATAATTAAACCTAGGGCCGCATAGACTAGAGATTTTAGCCCAAATCTTTTTAGAGAAAACACACTCGAAGAAGAGATGATCCCTAGTTTCATCATCTAGGTTGCAAAGAATACATATTTTAAAAGAGGATAGGAATTTCAACCTGTCCAAAGTGTTGAGCCTGCTCAACATAGCTAGCCAAAGGAGAAAACTAGCATTTGATCCAAGAACCTTGCTCCAAATCAGGGAATACCATCCTACTCTTGTAATTTCCCCTTCCCTCAACTTTTTAACTTCCCTTATAGTAATTTATGAAATAAGAATCCCATCCCATTAGTATATATCACTCTCCTCGAGGCTTTTATATTATGGAATGGGCAAAAGTCTAATTTCTTCTGAGGATAGCGACCAGTTGTCATTTCTAATTATTTCATAGAGCTTAGCTCTCTTAGGGAACCTCCCCAATAAGGATCTTGCCAACTGATTATGAATTAAAGGCCCTTGACTTATCAAGTTATCAGACCATAAAGACATTCTTTCCCCTGCCCTTATTTGATAAGTTATATGCTGCTAAACATCTTCCCTCAATATAAGAAATTGGTTGATGAACCAAGAAAAATTATCTTTGACTCTTAAGGCCCAAAGACTCTCACCTTTTAATATATAGATGTGAATCCATTTAATCTATAATGATTTTTTTCACTTAGGATTCTCCAAATTATCTTGATCATAAGTAAGTGTTTTTCTTGCTAATTGACTCCAAACCTAACCGTCTTGCCTCCCTCGGTTGGCAGATATACTTCCAACTTACTTTTGCTATTCCTTTATCACCATTTCCTTTTCCTCATAAAAATTGCTTCATCAGATTTTTGACTGTTTTAATAAGCCCTTTGGAGAGAAATAAGTAGGAATACTAGTAAGTTTGCATTGACATAATTACGACTTCAGAAGCTGACGTTTCCCTCCATAGGACATGACTCTATTACTTTATAACCCTAATCTTTTCTGAATTTTTCTATTAAAGGGATACATTCACAATATCTGAGCCTCCTAAATGAGATAGGAATGCCCAAATATAAAAGAGGAAGATCTTTGATTTCCATACTAGTAGCTAATGACAAGAATTAGAAGGTGAGAAGTACTTTTGGAGAGTATGAAGTACTTTTATGAAGATTGATACTCAATCCACACAGCTCCTTAAAAGTATTGAGAGTACTCATCAGTAAGGAGACTAAATGAGCATTAGCCTTGCTTAGAAGAATTAGATCATCTGCAAAATATAAGCTAGTTAGGGAAAGCTTCTTACATTTGAAATGATATCTGAATCTAGAGTTATTTGAATTGTTGTGCTTCAGCATTAGGGTAAGAACCTCCACGTAAATTAGGAATTGGTAAGGAGAAAGAGTGTAGCACCCCCTTACCATAAGGTATACACCGGGACGCCTGTAGGTCATCCCAATACATATCCTACGAAAAGGGTGCGCTACGAGCAATCACTAACACTTCACATGGCATCAATAATCATAAAGCATCAATATGAAAATCACTAATTTTTGAAACCATAAAATTTTCTCACATATCATCAAAAGCAATAATTTACATAACTGTCAGTTTTTTCTTGTCTGTACATTACTCCAAAAGAAATCTAATACAAAAATGCCTAACTAGGTCATCCCCAAAAGATCCCAGCTGATCGACCTGTGAGTCATGACTTCTCTTGCCAACACGATCTACACGACAGGAAAAGTCTCTCTGGAGTTAGGAGTCTACTCTCTAGGTCCTGAAAAATAATTTGCAATTTTGGGTGAGTTTGCGAACTCAATGAGGAACCATCATCGATGGTTCACCCAATTCATGCATAGTCAAGTATAACACAGTTATAGCATAATAGCCCATTGCAGAATATTACATAATCATTCACATGAACACAAGGCAATTTGCCTTTCACTCAATCAAGACATTCAATCAAATGCACATGTAATGCGTATGTGACACTTTTCCAATTATTACGTTGTTGTGATCGAGCGCCTAAAACTGTCCCTATAAGGGCGCATTGATCGGTGAGCCTGAGGCTCTGATTCACTGTGGGCTCGAGGCCCAATTATGTTGAGCTTTAAACTCTCGGTGGCTGCTCCTGTCACAACTGCCAATTACTGATCATGCATTATGCATAGAATGCACATGGCAATATAAAGCGAAGCTCACATCATATTCGGTCCCAAATTACCACATTCACACAAGTAGTTCACAATTAATCACATTCCAAATAACATATAGCACTTCTATATCATAATCTTCCAATACATCGGACACCTTCGGTCCGGAACCAGGCATAAACAAACGCAAAGCCCACCATTACTCTCCACAGTGTTATAAGTGCAAAATATAAACAATTAATAATCG
>JANZLD010000005.1:77867901-77887080 GCA_026413575.1 Erythroxylum carthagenense | reverse complement strand
ATGAATGACCTTGATCTGATATCTCTAGAGCAAGTTATACTAATTATCCCAAAGCAGGATCAATATGATTGAGGACACCTTTATTTAATCTTAACTAAAAATGATAAAATTTTTCAATTTATCCCAACCTTTTCTAAATTAAATTTAATAATTTTAACTTGAATTGATATTTTAGACTAAGCTTGGCTTTAAATTTTTTAAAAAAATTTAAAGCTAGGTTTTAAACTCGAGTTATCCCTCTCAATTTGTAAATAAAATTACGTTGATTTGAATTTTGAAAATATTTAATTAAACTTGATCTAGTTCAATTAGGACATCCAAACACGATTGGGACTCAAGTCTAAAACTTCGGACTTCAAGTTAAACCCAAATTCGAATACATAATTTCAAACGAAACTTAAATTTGAGTAGACTCAAATCCGAATTGATCCATTATCAATCCTAATCTTTAACAATAAGAATTCAATTGAACAACCTTTTGGAATGTAGGGAATTGAATTCAATTACAAAGTTGAATTAAATTCCCCTATTTGGAATTAAAAAAATAGCCACAAATTGAATTCACATGTGGGTTTAAAACGCACTTCCTTTGTAAATTCAATTCACGCTTTCATTCACGTGAATTCAACTCCTTTGGCTACTACTCTTCTTTTTTAACCCACAAATCCAATAATGCCCACAACTCCAACATAATTAACCCAAAGTTGCATCTCTTCTTTTTTGACCCACAAACCCAATAATGCCCACGACTCCAACATAATAACTCTACAACATAATAACCCAACATAATGCCTTGTAGTTATCAACACAAAATAACTACAACTCATTCATGCAATTTTAAGCTTCCAAATTATAATAATTTTTTATTATCTTCATAGTTCAGTCTAGCCTAATATCATTTGCAATCAATTTTTTCTTTTTATTTTAATAATGAACTTTTTTGATGATATTATTTATAATGAAATTAATGTTTATAAGTTGTTCTATGTAAGTGTGAATGTTTATTATTTAATAAGATTTTTTTAGTCAAGGGTAAATGTGTCATATGAAATAATTGAATTCATTTTGATTATGTTCCAAACAATGTAATTGAATTCAATTATAATATTATTGAGTTTATTCAAAACACTGTAAATTGAATTCAATTCAATCTCATTAATGTAATTGAATCCAATTCATTAATGAATTCAATTCGAAAGTTTCCAAACACCCCAGAAGTCTTAGGCTGGATTCTCATTTTCTTTAAAAAGAGTTCGAATCCAACCCACCCATTTACTTTTTCAACCTAATAGTAAATATGGCTGGAAGTATTACGTTCTTAAAAAAAGAATGCTCTCCAACGCACTGATCTCAACCGCACTGCTTTCAAACCAACCTGCTCTTAATTCATCTGAACTTAACTCTTCTGCTAGCAATACTTCTAATTCTGGTCGACAGGCAGCCAAACAAGTCCGTACTCGAGAAAGGGATGAAGATCCCCCTCCTCCTAAACCTGCTCCCCAGAATCAGCCGCTAAGCTACAGGGCAATAGTAACAGCACAACTAGACACAGGCAGATTAGATAATGCCATGGAATAGCCTGAAAAAGACCCCATCGAAATCTCCGAGGGAGACATTGCTATCGTTCAAGCCTTCCGGGAAAAATTAGACGGAATCTAGGCAAAGGCAGTCATTATTAAGCTCCTAGGCATGACAATCAGTTTTAGTATGCTCAAATCTCGCCTTATTTCTCTATGGAAACCAAAGGGCCCAATCAAGATAGTGGATATTGAAAATGAATTTTACCTTGTTAACTTTAGAAAGGAAGAAGACTACGTGAAGATCCTCACCCAGGGGCCCTAAATCATCGCGGGAAATGCCCTCTCAGTTCAGCAGTGATTCCCCGACTTCAGGCCAAATACTGGAAAAATTATGCATGTCGTGGCCTGGGTAAGGTTCCCAGATCTCCCTGTTACATGGTATCATCCTTCAATCCTTAATGCGTTGAGGAACCTTGTGGGTCGAACGGTTAAAATTGATACCACTACTCAGCTCACCCAATGGGGGAAGTTCGCTAGGGTAGCTGTTGATGTTGATCTCAGCTCTCCACTCTGCCCCTTCGTTGAACTAGATGGTGAGCTAATAAAGGTCGCTTACGAAGGGCTCCCACAGATCTGATTCTCTTGTGGGAGAGTCAACCATGGAGACAACACATGCCCCACCGAACCAGCTGCTGCTCCGATGCCTCCGTCACCTCCCAACGACCCGGTTTTGCCCACCCAACCTGACAACAACACCGCATCTTCCTCAGAGACCCTTCATTCGAATGAATACGATCCTTGGGTGTAGGTTGTCTGACGCCCACGCCGGCAACCAGCAACCTCGATGACCCAGCTTCTCGCTCCCCACACCGGCTCTGCCCCAATTGCTTCACAAGGATCGCGTTTCCTGGCTCTGTCAGACAACAAGCCGTTAGGGACAGATTCAGCCGTACCTCCTCCAGTTGAGATGACCCCTGCTCCTCCAACGTTCCAATCACAGCGTCAGAGCCGAATTGCCCCCAAATCCTTAGCTCTGTCCCAGCCTAAAGACGCTCGTATGAAACGATTATCGTCTCAAGGACGACGTGGAAACAATCCCAACGCCTACAAAACGACCGGGCACCCTCAGCTGCAATGCCCCACAACGTCGTTTGTCCCTCTCCAGGCCCAAGGAACGGGCTCAGCTGGGCAGATCACGTAATCGGGCTCCCTGCCTCCTCTTCAGCCCCAACCTACTTTATCGCCTAAGCTTCCTTCCAAGCCTCTCCCAACAGCAAACCCAAGCCCCTCAATGGCCCATATGACCCTTACCATACCTTCCCACACTGACGTCATAATCCAAGATCAGTCAGTCCAATTACCCACAACTACAGAATTGGGCTATGCGGAAATGGAGATAATCGACCACACTCACCACGCGTCGACTTCATCTAGTCTCACACACCAAATACCCCCTCCACGCCCACCAGATCCTGACACAATCGCACCCTCAGATACGGCTATGACTGTAGAATCGGATACGCAAATGTTTACAATCCCATGGGATCTTAGGACGAACCAGGCTCAGGGGCCGGAAGCAGATGCAATCATCTCACCGACTGATTAAACCCTCTCTACATTGTTTGATGTCAATATTCATATGAAATTGTCAAGGGGCTGGAGGTCGATCCTTCAAGCCTATCATCAAACATTACCTTAGGACCCATAATCCACGACTTCTTGTTCTTATGGAGCCTTGCATTAATGGGGCATAAGCTACAAAAATTATTAGGAATCTGGGTTTTACCCAGTCCTTCCGGGTGGAAGCAGAGGGATATTCAGGCAGGATTTGGTTACTTTGGCGAACGAATATTACAATTCACATTCAGCTCGCTCACCGTCAATTCGTTCATGCCTACATTGAGTGGGATAGTGTGTCATTTAATTTCACGGCCATTTACGTTAGCCCTACTTATTCTCTACAACCCTTTCTGTGCAAAACCTGCGGCATATAGCCAGCATCACCGACAGACCTTGGCTTTTGGGTGGCGACTTCAATGCCAAATTAGAGAGCTCAGATAAACTTGGAGGATCTCGCCTTCAACCTATAGTTAACCCCAACTTTCATGACTGTATGCAAAGCTGCCAACTCCAGGATTTGGGCTTTTCAGGACCTAGATTCACCTGGAGAAGATGACAGATTCTCACCAGATTAGATCGGGCATTTTGTTCGAATGATTGGCAGTCTGTCTTCCCCCACACCACAATCATTTACTTACCCTTCCTTAAATCCAACCATCAGCCTCTCCTAGCGACGCTCAACCACAGAGGCCCCCCCTCCAACAACTAGGTCCTTTCACTTCTAATCCATCTGGTCGATGCATGCGGATTTTAGCCGATTTGTAGCTGAGAATTGGACCCCTACAGATCCAGATCTCAGCCGCGACATAAAATCTTTTGCCAATCGGCTACAACAGTGGAACTACACCACTTTTGGAAACATTTTCCTTGGGAAAAAGTGCTTCCTGGCCCGCCTCGTCGGAATTCAACAACATCAGGAACATGTGGACTCTAGCTCTCTCCAGGAACTCGAGTTACAACTTCGAACAAAACTGGAGCAAGTCCTTTTCCAAGAGAAGCTGTACTGGCATCAACGATCCAGATGCCAATGGCTTAGCCAGGGTGATAGGAACACCAGGTACTATCATTCCATCACCGTAGCCAAGCAACGACATGTGAGGATTACTTCCTTACACGATGAAAATGGGAATGTGTTGTCTGATCCTCTGACCATCCGACAACACGCCCAGCAGTTCTTTGCAACTCTTTTCACGGAGGATATCTCTTATTCTACTGATCAAATGATCCATGGCCACTTTCCCTAGCCTCCCCCTATAGCCATAGGTGATTTGGCCCGGCCCCTTGACTCTAAGGAAATCAAGATGGCGTTCTTCAACATGGAGCCGAATAAAATCCCGGGTTTTGATGGCCTACTTGCGCTTTTCTATCAATCCCAATGGTATATTGTGGGCCCTACATTAACTTCTTTCTTTCAACGAATTTTTCATCATAAAACCTAGGATTTTGAGCTTAACCGCACCATCATGGTTCTTATACCGAAAACCCCATCTCCCACGTCTATTAAACAATTCTGACCTATTGGTTTATGTTCGGTGATCTACAAAGCCATCACCAAAAATATTGTCAATAGGTTGAAACCCTATCTCGACAATCTAGTAGCTCCTACCTAATGTAGTTTTGTTCCAAGGCGTTTGATCACAGACAGTATTATTATTGTCCAAGAAGTCATTCACTCCATGAAAAAGAAAACTAGACGTTCTGGAATGATGGCTATCAAAGTTGACCTTGAGAAAGTGTATGACCATTTATCATAGGACTTCATCCAAGATACCCTTTTCGAGGTGGGCGTGCCCGAATCGCTAATCAATCTCATTATGAAGTGCATTTCCTCAGTTTCCATCCAAGTTAGATGGAATGGTGAACTGAGTGAGGCGTTTAGACCCATTCAAGGGATTCGTCAGGGTGACCCTCTCTCACCCTACCTCTTCGTCTTGTGTATGGAACGATTAGGGTAATCAATCACGCAAGCTGTTACTCAAGGCAGATGGCAACCTATCAGACTGAGTAGAAATGGGCTGCCACTCTCTCAGTTGTTTTTCGCTGACGATCTCATCTTTTTCTCCACAGCTTCCATAGCTCAAGTGGACGTGATTCGCGATACCCTAGATTCTTTCTGTACCGCTTATGGGCAATGCATCAGCCAGGACAAATCTCGATGCTATTTCTCTAAGAACATCCATACCTCGACGTCCCGCTGCTTAAGCAATGCCCTAGGGTTATCTCAGACCAATGATTTAGGCAGATATCTCAGAGTTCCACTCCTGCACGAGAGAGTGAACAAGCGGACTTATCAGTACATTCTGGATAAGGTTCACCATCACCTAATGAGTTGGTCTGCTAATCTTCTGTCTTTCGTAGGTCGCCTCACCTTAGCTCAATCTGTCATAGCAATGATTCCCAACTATACCATGCAAACGGTCCGATTACCTCGCCGTCTTTGCAATGATCCTGAGCAAATTACGAACCAATTTTTATGGGGCTCGACTAATGGCACCAGGAGGATCCCATTAGTTAAATGGGAGGACGTTTGTAAACAAAAAGATATAGGGGGACTAGGCATCCAAAAAATTCGTAAAACCAATGATGCCTTCCTCGCCAAATTAGGTTAGACCCTAATCGACAAGCCTAATTCTCTATAGGTTAGAGTTCTCTCAGCAAATTACAACTTTGATGTTAACCATCTCCCTAACACCATTGACACTCTTGGTGGTTCTATGATTTGGAAGAGTATTAAGTATGTTTGGCACATTGTGTTTAAAGGTCTACAATGGGTGCTCAGAGATGGTACTTGAATGCATTTCTGGTTAGACCCCTGGGTAGCGGGCGTGGGACCCCTTATCCATCAGTATACCACCCCTAGTATGGATCCTTCTAGTACTCTCAGTGTCAATCACTTTGTGGACATTAACAAGAATTGAAATTGGGACGCCTTTCAAGACTGTCTCCCGGGAGCGATCTACCACTTAATAGCAGGCACCTTCCCCTTAAGACCTTTCCTAAGACAGGATAAATTATGCTGGGGCATGTCTGATACCGGGCGATTCACTGTGGCTTCTACATACTCCATGACAATGGATCACGAGGACACCGGTCTTACTGGATTTTGGAAGGCTATATGGCACTGGCCTAGCCCTCAACGAATCCGTTCCTTCCTCTGGTTCTTCATTCTAACATCGGGCACGCAGACACCTCACTACGGACGGCACTTGTTCTCACTATGGACTTAAAGAATCCTCGCAACATGTGGTGCAAGACTGTAGCAGAGCCCGCTGAGTGTGGAGCTCCCTTCCTCTGCACATTATTACCCCTGACTTCTTTACTTTGACACATGGATCCCTACCAATCTCCAATCTCACCGAAGAGTATTCAGCCAGGAGTGGTCGACTTTATTTGGCACGACTTGTTGGTTCTTATGGACTTGGCGCAATGGATCCCTTTTTTATGTTCAATTGATTTGGCCATTCTCACCTATTTCTACTATTTTATCTTATGCAGATCAGATCCACCAATCTGTCGCATGGCGAAGGAGCCCTGTTATGGGACATCGCCAACGCCAAGAGCAACTCATCGGATGGTGCACACTTCCTCTCGGGTGGGTCAAGCTCAACACAGATGGAGCTTATAAACGATCTTCCTCCTCGGCTACAGCAGGCGGCCTCCTCCAGGACAGTTCCGGCAATTGGCTTGGCGATTTTAGCCAAAATCTTGGCTGTTGCTCCTCGGTGTCGGCGGAGCTCTGGAGAGCCTATACAGGACTCACGATCACGTGAAACTTAGGTTATCGCAGGATTGAACTGGAAGCATACTCGACAATAGCCATCCACTTCATCTCTTCCTCGTTTAACCGGTCCCAGGCCCACAATCCCATAGTTTAGGGTATCAATGAACTTTTTACGCGTAATTGGACAGTAGTCCATCGTCATATCTATCGTGAGAGCAACCGCTATGCAGATTAGCTAGCGACATATGCTAAACATTTTGCATTAGGAATTACTTTTTTTAGCCTTTCCCCCGTTGGACGTCATGTTACCCTTTTAGAAGATATGTCGAGAATTTGTTTCTTTAAACTTGTTATGTTATCGATTTTCTTCCCCCTCTTACATATATATATATGAATCAAATGCAGTGGTTTCAGGTTCTTGTTTTCAAGTTCTCGCACGCGTCATACGATCTCCTCTCCTCATTTTCGATTCTAACGAACAAAAACGTCCTATCCATTTCTCGCCTTCCGAACAGAGTCCAAGCTCGCGAGCCTCTATTTAGGATTTTCGTTTTCGCCTAATTTAATGTTAACTTCGCCGGTACAATGATTCTATCGAGAATCGCTCGCTCATCTTCTCGTCACGTGCTCAATAGAGTAAGCTTTGTTCCTTATCTTTTCTATTTTGTGATTATCTGATTATCAATTGAATAAGCCTCGTTCTTTACTTTCTGTAGAATGTGGTCTCCAGGGGTCACAACGTGAGGAACTCGTTAGTGGAAGAACCGATTATCGCGTCCCTGCAGCTAGAGAACGCGTGCATTCCACGCGCCAATGGTGTTTTGGGGCTCGTGAGAGGCTATGTATCTGCAAGTAGAGCTTCGAAACTGTTGTTATCGAGCACGTGGCGGTCTAATGTCGGTTCACTCACTGTAAACCCTAGGTTTCGACGTTTATTTTCGAGCGAAGCTCCGAAGCAGAAAAGTAAGAGCCTAGTATGATTTTCGTGTATGTTTGTGTGTGCGCGCTTTGAATAATGTAAATGAACCATTTCGGCTTTGTTTATAGTCTTCTAATGATTTTTGCTTGTATGATGTATATAGAGTATGGGAATTATTATCCAAAGAATAAGAAGGAGACTCCCAGAGCCAATGAGCGCAAATTTGAGTCCAAAGGTGCATCCCTTTTTCATATTTATTCTCATTGGGTTTTGTTTTTCTCCCTAGTTAGTATTCAATTTTGTTGAATTCATAAACTGTCTGTTGAATGGAAAATTTGGGATTGGAATCAGAATAAATGGAGAATTTAACTTGTGCCACAAGTACAGTCTTATTGCCGGAAAGAATTTCAAAACTTGATGTTTGTCAAACATTTCTTTAAAATTTCTGCAGGGGACAATGGTGGACGTCCTGGTGGAGATTCCCAAAACATTATGAATCTGCTCCAAAAACTTATAACTCCTTTGTTATTCACAGCCTTTGTATGCTCATCCATCTTATTGGCTCCACTTGAGCAGAAGCAGGCAAGTGCTTGTGAAACACTCCATGGATGCATAGATAAATGCTCTTTCTTATTTATGTGAATGGATATAACTAGTTGATGTTGCACAGATCAGTTTCCAAGAGTTCAAAAACAAGCTACTTGAACCTGGTCTGGTGGATCGCATTGTCATTTCAAATAAATTGGTTGCAAAAGTGTATGTGAGAACCACTCCACGAAATGCAAACTCAACAAATGATGACATTGTCCAGGGTCCTGTTGATGGTACCAGTGCCACGAATGTTAGCCAGTACAAATACTATATTAACATAGGAAGTCTTGAATCTTTTGAAGAAAAGCTAGAGGAAGCCCAGGAAGCTTTGCATATAGATCCACATGATTATGTTCCTGTGACTTATGTTAATGAAGTGAAATGGTTTCAAGAATTGATGAGGTTTGCTCCTACACTATTTCTTTTTGGAGTACTCTGGTTAATGGGGCGAAAAATGCAGGGTGGTGTTGGTGTTGGTGGTTCTGGTGGGCAGGGAGCCCGTGGAATATTCAACATAGGAAAGGCACATTTTACAAAAATTGACAAGAGGGCCAAAGATAAGGTAAGCGTTAACCATACATAAAATTTTGTAATTTTGATACTTACAATACCCTCTAGAATGCTGATCCCAAATACTTGATTTTTAAGTACCATTTCACCTTGAAAATGTTCGGCACATCTAGTTCACTCTTTTCTCTCAGATATGTAATTATTGAAGTGCTTTGACCTTAATTATCATGGTACTTTATGTGCCTAAGTTTGATTTGGTCCATCAGGTATTTTTCAAAGATGTTGCTGGCTGTGATGAGGCAAAACAAGAAATTATGGAATTTGTACACTTCCTCAAGAATCCAAGGAAGTACGAGGAGTTGGGCGCTAAAATCCCTAAAGGTGCCCTTCTTGTAGGCCCTCCAGGAACAGGGAAGACATTGCTTGCAAAGGCAACTGCTGGAGAATCTGATGTTCCTTTCCTATCAATTTCTGGATCAGACTTTATGGAAATGTTTGTTGGAGTTGGGCCATCCAGGGTTAGAACCTTGTTTCAGGAGGCAAGGCAATGTGCCCCAAGCATTATATTTATTGATGAAATTGATGCAATCGGTCGAGCAAGAGGACGTGGGGGCTTTTCTGGTGGTAATGATGAACGTGACAGTACGCTTAATCAGTTGCTTGTAGAGATGGATGGTTTTGGGACCACTTCTGGAGTTGTGGTACTTGCTGGAACTAATAGGCCGGATATTTTAGACAAAGCTCTACTAAGACCAGGCCGGTTCGATCGTCAAATTACAATTGATAAGCCTGATATTAAAGGACGTAATCAAATTTTCCTGATCTATTTAAAAAAGTTGAAACTTGATAAAGATCCTTCTTATTATGCCCAGCGACTTGCTGCTCTAACTCCTGGGTTTGCTGGAGCAGACATTGCAAATGTTTGCAATGAGGCTGCTTTAATTGCAGCAAGAAATGAGAGTTCACATGTGACAATGGAACATTTTGAGGCAGCTGTAGACAGAGTCATAGGTGGTTTGGAAAAGAAGAATAAGGTAATATTTTTTTAGTTGCATTACCCAGCTGAAATTTTGCTGTTTGAATTTTCTTCATTCACTTGGTAATATGCTCTTTCTGGAAATGACCTTTTATGTCCTTGGACATGGATCTGTTCTAGTTATGGGATGAACCTATTCAATTTTGGTTTGAACTACCTGCAATGGGAACCATCCTAAGCCTTCAAGTTTGATTGTCATCATCTCATTGTAATTTGCAACACAATAGTTATTGTAGTCTTTGAAGGGTTGCATATTCTAATTGCGAAGTTGCTTATCATTTGATTCTCACGGTGGAAGCTGATTTCTTTTCTATGTGGTCATAGACGCTTCCTGCTTAACCAATTTCTTTTGATATATGAAATGCAATTCTAATCTGTTTCCTTATGTAGGTTATAAGCCAGCTTGAAAGGCGGACTGTTGCTTACCATGAATCTGGTCATGCTGTAGCTGGTTGGTTCTTGGAACATGCAGAACCTTTGCTTAAGGTAACAATTGTTCCTCGTGGTACTGCAGCACTGGGCTTTGCACAGTATGTACCCAATGAAAATCTGTTGATGACCAAGGAGCAATTGTTTGATATGACTTGCATGACACTTGGTGGACGAGCTGCTGAGCAGGTGATTAACCACTAAATAGGACTGGAGCAGTTTCTTATGTTCATGTACACAAGTGTGGTTTATTCAATTTACAAGGTTTGGCATCAAACTTTTGTATTCTTTTGAGTTAAAACTTCAACAAATATTTTTACTTTGATAGGTTTTACTGGGGAAGATATCAACTGGAGCTCAGAATGACTTGGAGAAAGTAACTCAGATGACCTATGCCCAAGTGGCAGTCTATGGTTTCAGTGACAAGGTTGGTCTTCTCTCCTTCCCCCAGCGGGATGATTTATTTGCGATGACCAAGCCTTATAGTAGCAAGACAGGAGCCATTATAGATAGTGAAGTTAGAGAATGGGTAACCAAGGCATATGATCGTACAATTCAGCTGATAGAGGAACATAAGGAGCATGTGGCTCAGATTGCAGAGCTTTTACTGGAGAAGGAGGTCCTACGTCAAGATGACATGGTTCGAGTTCTGGGACATCGTCCGTTTAAGTCGAGCGAACCAAATAATTACGATTGGTTTAAAAAAGGTTTTGAAGAAGAAGAAGAAAAAGGAAAGGAATCTAAAGTTGGGACCTCTGCAGATGAGGATCCTCCCTGCAGCAGCCGGAGATTTGCTCCTGCATGGTAGGTGGCTACACAGTTCACGATTTTGTAAATGGTTAAGTCAGTTAAAATCAATTTGAACTTTCAGTTTCTTCAACTAACAAACCATGTAAAGTTCCCCAAAATATGTTAACTTCTTGATATTCCACTGAAAAGAGAAAAAATAACCTTCCTCCACGGTGTGTGGAAATTTCAGAGTTCAACTAGTAGTGAAATTGATGAAATCCTACTAGTGAATGGATCAGAAACCTTGAAGTTTTGTCATGACATTTCTTTATATTTACAGGGGACGATCTTGAATGGTCCCATAAATAGACTTTGGAGAAAGTAACAAATTGCGATGGTACATCAATTTGCCACCAAGTTTGCGTTGCAGTGATGGTAGGTCTTGTTTCTATCACCAAAAACGAATGGCATTTCTGAGAGACTGTGACTCTCCAAATAGTGACCAAGAGATGCGACCGTACTATTCGGTTGATAGAGAAGCACTGAAAACAGTGAACGTTTCAAATAGGCAAAGATGTTCCACACATCATAATTGATGATGACACTGTTGGGGGTTCCATGACCCGAATCATTTAAACCCTGCAATTTGGGATGGGTTGGATTTCTGGAACTAGACATTTGAGTCCAAGATAGTAATAAAAGGGTATGGTCCCATTTGGATGACGGGTCATTGTCATTGCAGCTGGACCACAGATGATGAAGACACACGTAGTTAATGTGACTTGAGTTTTCTTTTCATAAAGGTATGATCTGTTCCCCTTATTTTCACATATTCTGAGTAAGTTATTTAACGATTCAGATTTAAGTATGCCTTTTTGGCCCGAGATTTATGTTTTGGTTAATAAAAACGCTTGTTCCATGCCCCTTGCATCTACAAATATTTAGTGAATATTTATCCATCTGAAGGTTTCAGTAACTCTGGAAGATATGATATTTATGCAGACCTGGAACTTTGCTATGGATTTAGAGCTAGTCTTCATTTATAAACTACCCAGTATTTGTACATATGTTGGATATAGTTATCAAGTTGCAACTTGATAACTAGTAGATACATATAAAAAAGTTTCATTTCCTGCAGAATTCATGGGGCAAATTCCATTGCCTCGAATTAGTATTAGCTTCCTCTTTATTGTGTCACATATGGTCGAAAGCGATCTATGCTTCAAGCCAGCTCTGCCCCCTTGACCTTTCCTAACAGAAAAGGCAGTGGATGATGATGATGAGGTGTGCACAAGTCCTTTTTTTTTTTAACTTCTTTTTTCAACATTCTTGTGGTGTGAAGCTGATCTCTATCCACAGAGGTGCTGGTGTGTCATGTATGATAATACAGCCTGGATGTTCATGCAAAAGAACTACAGTTTGACACATGAACCCTTTGCCTGCCTCAGGTTACAATCTACTCTCAGCTAATCTTCAAGATACTCAAATAGTGGAAGTGCTTCTTCATAACATCATTTCTTGATATACATCACAATATTAGAGGTCCAAGTTGAATCCTCTTTCAAAGTGTGATTGAATTATGACAGATATGACACCAACCAAGAAGAGTCTTTGTTTTGACATTTGAGGCTTGTGTTCAACGGGCGGCTTGTTTCTTGCCATTATAAAAGTGCAACAATAATGCTTTGCTTTAAGAGAATGCAATGAGGCTAGATTCAACTCCTAAATATCATAGCATCTTAGCAATCACTCTACTTTCCATTACTATTCTTAACAATTATAACAATTACGAATGATACACTTCTAATTACCGATAATACGATGTCGTAATTTCGGTTTATCTATGAAAATCACACATTGAGACAAACTTGGGTTGCTTTTAAGATTGCAAAAGCCTAACCTGGAGCCAGAAGTTGGCAAGTTAATGACCTCCTTGTTGGAAAGCAAATGAAACGGATAAGGGATGACTAATGCAATATGGATTAATAATTCGACACCAATCATTTGTGCCCATTCAACTGCTAATTCTTCATGAATATGTTTTTGAAGTAAATAAACGGCATCGGATTGGTAAGATCCCACAAGACCAAACCCTGTACTTTTGCGGCTGAAAAAAGAATATGTGTTGCCATTAAGCTCAACAAATCCAACTTAATCACTATTTGGCAGATTGCATTAGTGGGAAACGCCATAATTACTAATTCTTTATCCAAAAAGTATCAATAAACTAGACTTAGAGGTTCTAATTATTGCTAAAAGTTAGGCAAGATGATGTATTTATATTGCAATGCCAATAAAGCATTAAGAACAAATTGTGTATACAACACTAACTCTACCAAATTCAAAACTTCCCCCACCTACTTACCCACAGAAAAGAGATGACAATTTTGAGTCCATCCATCTCAATCAAGAACTAACAAAAATTAATATTTTAAAAACCAAATCGAAAGTGAAACCGGTAGAAAAAAAAGATTTAAGGTTAAACTGGTATTAGACCGTCATAAAACCAACTAAAATTTGATTGAAAGAGGTTGTCCTTATTCATTAAAGAATTTGAAGTTTAATTTAAAAAGATTATTAAATAAAAATGAATTGATTTGTTATTAGTTTATAAAAATTGACTAATTAATTAATAAATCATTCAGTTTTTAACAATAGCAGTTATTAAAGTAAATCAAACTGAAAAGTTAAAAATTGAACCGAAAAATTAGACTATTCAAAGTTTTTATGGTTGAAATAGTTAAATCTTTCACAAAAATTGATGTTGAATTATGTTTAAATAATATTTAAATTTTAATTAAATTAAAATTAAATTTATTTATGTTTTTGAGTCAAAAAAAAATTAAACTCAACTACTATAAAATTTGTATCTTCGGGTCATAATTACTTGACTTTAGCTATTACTTTGACGAGTGACTTTCCTCTTCTTCGGTTTTTTGCTATGAGATATTTTAAGAGGGACTCAATTTTAGAAAGATGTCTTTAAACTATCTATATTCAAATTAATTCTCACTCACTTTGAGTTAACTCGCAAGAAATAAAGTACCGGCAAAACATATTTTATAATTGGCTTGTGATAAAGGCAGACAGGTGTATTGCACCGTTTTCTTCTAAGATATTTTCTTGTCAGCTGATGCTAGCTCATGCGTGATTGAAGTACAAGTTATGTAAAAACACGAATGTTGTTTTCCATAGCTTGTGTGTTGATGGAAAAGTAAAATTAGGGAAATTGGATAAATAGAAATTTTAAAAACTTATTTTAAAAAATATAACAAATGGAAAGCTGCATATAACCTTAGAGGACATTAATATAATATATTCTCTGTAATGACTATTTTTTACTTAATTAATAATCTTTGTTAGAATGTCCCATATTGACTAAACATAAAAATGATAAAAGGTTTATAAGTAGTAAGGGTCAACTATCCAAACAACTAGTTCTAGTTATTTGGGTAATAGTTGACCCAAGCCCAATTATTGTAAGTGGACTCTATATTCTGCCAATATTAAAAATTCAACATGGTATCAGAGTAGGTTTGGTCCGGATTATGAATTTTCCGGTTGTCTGTCTGGATGTCCATTCCCAGCGGCCTGGTCCGATTACCACTGCATATATTTCAAGTGACAACTGAATATCCATTTCCCGTTGCACTTGAGGGGGAGTGTTAAAATGTCTCATATTGACTAAACATAAAAATGATAAAGAATTTATGAGTAGTAAGGATCAACTATCCAAACAACTAATTCTAGTTATTTGGACAATAGTTGACCCAAGCTCAATTATTATAAGTAAACTCTACACTCTGCCCATATTAAAAATTCAACAATCTTAATTTAAGTAATTATGAAAATAATATAAATATTACATTCCAACATGATTATATTATGCTAGCACACACTTATATATAATAGTATTGTAATGATTAAGTTATAAATAAGGATACAAGTCAAGTAAAAGTTTCGAAAAATGTAAGATTTGGGAAGAACTTTAAAATGTAAGATTTGGGAAGAACTTTAACACGTAATGTTACCTATAATTGATAGAGAAATTATTTCTAATAAACTTAAGAAAAATATACATATTAAAGTAAAAATAAAAATAAAAATAGACCTAACAGAAATAATAATAATAATAATAATAATAATAATAATAATATTAATAATAATATGTATAAATTAAAATATAAAATAAGCAATATAATAAATATAAAATAAAGTGAAGACTCAAAATAAAAGATAAAATAAGTAAATAAATATACATATATATATATAATTTGTGTATTTATTAAGCGTGTAATTATTATATAATTAAGTGTTTTCAAAAGGTATAATACAATATAAATATAAAATAATATATTTATATTGTGTAATTATTATATAATTAATCGTTTTCAAAAGTCTTATGATAATAGTATAAGAAGCTAAAATCTATTTTTTTTCTTTGGATTTACATTATGTAAACTAAATATACCTTGAAATATATAACTTTTAGGTTTGAGTTATTTTAATAATTTTTATTGTTAAAAATTGATTAATTTATTAATTAGTTGGTTAATTTTTGTAAATTAATATTTTTATAAATAAATAAATTTTATTTAAATTTTATATTTTTTGATAACACAAGAATAATTTTAAATTTTTATTTTTATTTAATCAGCCAATTTTTTACACTTACAAAGTATACTTTTGTAATTGAAAAACAAACAAAGATGTCGTATTTTTATAATGAAATCGTCTGACTCACACCGTAAATCATTACTATTATTATTTTATTCGTATTAAATAGAAGAATTCCTCGACCGTCGGTTCAATTGAATCATTAAAAACGTGTATGTCATTAAACAATTGGCTACAAAATATCTGTGCAAAATCCAAACGGGTCTGAAGAAACATCATCTTCTGTACGAACTCCTCGAAACTCCAACTCATGGAAGGACATGGCCGCCATTGATGTTGCTCTCAAAGTCAACCGTCCTTCACCTACCATCTTAAACCCCAGGCAATAATTATTTGGTACGGCCAATGAATAAGAGCGAAGAAATAAAGAAAAGATCTCTTAGGGTTAGGGCGGTTCAATTAAAAATTTCTTCCTTTAAAATACTTTAGTATTAGAAAATTTCTCTAAGGGCATCAATTTATCAAATGTTAGTTAAAATTTATAGATTATAATAAACTCATGATAATTTACTTAATTAGTATTTAATAAACTCATGATTTTTAACTAATCAAAAAAGATTTGTCTGAGTTGAACCTTAACGAGGTGGCGGCTAGAAATAAAAGAGTATGACAAGATCGGATAAGGGTAAGGGATTAACTTTTAAAGTTCACCAATACAATAGAGTAGTTATCTAGAGATGAGACTCGTGACACGTAGACTATAGGGACAGTAGGATTGACATACCTGTAGGGTATACGAGCAAGAACTCCTAAAGTAACTAGGAACGAGATGAGTCGATCTTTGCAGCTTATCGGATACTCGCGGATCTGGATTCCATCAAGCATATCCTGTATTTTTACTTATTAATGTATTTTGTGTGATTTTTATGTATTTAATAATTTATCATGCTTATTTGACCTTTTTCCTCTGTAATCTACATCATTCTTATCTTATCTCATTTGTATGTGGGCTATCAGAAACAACCTCTCTACTATGTAGGGATAAGGCTGCGTACTATCAGACCTCCCCAAATTTCGCTTCATTACGGGACTTCGAAATGGGTAATGATGATAATGATAAAACTTTTAAATTTTAATTTAGTAACTTGTTTTTGAATTTTTTTTACAAATCAGGCTAAAAGATTATTTTTACTGTTATTAGTTACCAGAGTCAAAATAATGTTTTGGCTTAATTTGTACAAGTTTTAAAGGATCAATTATTAAATTAAAAGCTTTAAAAAATTTACACTAAATTGAAAATTCTTTAAAAAATTAAACACTTTTGAATTATTATCCCTTTAAATTTTCCTTAAAAAGAGTTTATTATTAAAAGTTCTAGAACCAAAATCTCATCTTTGGCGGTAGAAAGTTTAATTGAGTAATTAAATTAAATTTATCATTTAATTTTAATTCATCAAAACCTAATCAATACAACATCAATAATAACAACAACATGTAAAAATCTCGCTGAGAAGTAAAATCTAAAGAGATCTAATAGCACGTAACCTTATCTCTAATTATTAAAAGGTTATTTCCGATATACCCATAGAAAAGAAAGAAAAAGACCTAATTAACATAATGTAACAAATCTATGATAATTTGTTTAATACATATAATTTTATAAAAAATAGTCAAGGAACCCATAGATATGTTGTAATAAGTATGGCCGTAGCTGAAATTATTGAGAGGAAAAGGTAAAGAAATATGGCATCTTCAGGAGACCTAAGCCTGTAATGTCTCCCTCCTATCACCAGTCCCTTCATTGTTGTTTTCCAAGTATGTAACTATCTGCCCTTGTAATTTATGTATCATATGAATGTGAAAGAATCACTAAACAACCCTTCTCGACTCTCAGAATTCCTCTTCGAGCATCTTTTTAACAACCTACTTTGTTCTTTTCACCATCATGCAATCTTAGGGTCAACAATTATTTCCTCATATAAAAACAATATCATACACAAAGCTTGCGTTTTTGGTCTCACATTAGGGTTCGTCACTTTCATACGAGTCATGGCGGCATAAACTCCCAATTCATAGGTGCATGCATTTGTTGTCATCAATTTATATAAAATAGCATAATCGAATATTTGGAGAAGATGATTGTACTATATCATCGCATATATGATGCAGCTCTAAACTTGACATTATTCCAATAGCGAACCATATATATTATATTCAGTATCAGACCTCTCTAAATCTTATTTTATTGCGAAACTTTGGACTGAGTGTGACGATGATGTATTATATTAAGAGTAGGATCATTACCATATAACTTTAATTTAAGATGTCACAGCAACTCCAACTCTGAAGAAACCCAAGGTTTCTTCAGTGTTGTCACGCATCATGTATTATTGATGCGATCTTCAAAATAGCCTTTTTTGTTGATCATCTTTATCCTTAAATAAGAACAAAAAATAAGGACACAGGGTCAGTTCAGTTCCAACATTTTAGCAATACACCTGTCTTGTAAGAATGTTTCAACACAAACTGGTGCGTTGGATTAATCAAATAATGGCGTTAACATGAGACACTAATCGCACATAGAATGATAAAAAGGACGTGAGCTTCTTGCCTTCGGCTTCAATTATAGAGGGCCACACCACACACACTCTCATCTCATGCCATCTCAGGTGCTCCAGAAATCGGACAAACATGCCCCAGAAACAGACGTCTCACCCACTGATTATAATGCTTAATGGATTTGTGTTCCATTTTTCAATTTCTTTTTCAGAATCAGATGTCACCTCCAACAGCAATTCATATTTTAGTTTCTTTTTCTCTCTTTTTTATTTTTGATAAATTAGTGATTGATATAATCTACAAAGTTGAAGATAAGTAATTGCATACAATTAAGATAAGCTTTTTGTGTTACACCATAATATGATTTCAATTTAGGGTAAAAGATATAAACATCTTTTGTAGTTTAAGAAATTTTAGAAAAAATTCTAAAACAATCCCAGAATGAATCCTGCTGATACGTGAGATCTAGGGTTTAGAAATTCCTTAACTACGAAAATGCTTTTACGATCTTTAAATTTTTTTTAATGTATATAATTTTTTATTTTCCAAACAAATCCCTTTTTTATGTTTTGATTAACAAAATAATTACGAAATACATGTATTATGAAAAAGTAGATGTGAACGAATCAAATATTATTTATACGACAATTCAATTCAACTCTTAAATTCAAACCAAACTAATTAAATTCAATTTAAATTAATAATTTATTGTTAAGTTGAATTTAATCAATTTGAGTTTGATTTAAGAGCTAAATTGAATTATCAATGACATTGATCATTTCACGTCTGATATTTATATTACGTGTATTTTTTTTTAACCGAAGTTTAAGAGAAGAGGTTTTTTAAAATAAAAAATAAAACATTCTTTTGATAATTTTAAAGATTATATAGTTTTTATAAGTTTTCTTAAATTATAAGAGATGTCTAT